>PVJN01012849.1:0-50189 GCA_004026805.1 Lasiurus borealis | reverse complement strand
TCTTCTAACAACTGTTTCTCAAGCAAGGGCAAGTTATAGAAAAAACAAACAAACAAACAAACAAATACTTAACGGGACTCCATTCCTCAGAGAAAAACAAGAACCAAGCCTGAGGCTTCTGATTAGCTTTATTAGATTGTCTGGAAATAGGGCTGCCTTCTGGAAAAGCACTTCAACTTATTGCTCTGATTCAAGATTAGTATTAAAAGAAGAGAGCAATGGTGTCCTTCTAAATCAGTGGTTCTCAACCTGTGGGTCGCGACCCCTTTGGGGGTCGAATGACCCTTTCACAGGGGTCGCCTAAGATCATCGGAAAATGCAGATATTTACATCACGATGCATAACAGTAGCAAAATTTCATGGTTGGGGGTCACTCCACATGAAGAACTGTATGCAAGGGTCGCGGCCTTAGGAAGGTTGAGAACCACTGTTCTAAATGGTTATGCCAGAAATTTGCAGTAAGATGTGAGCCCCAAACTCGGCAGTCTCCGTGATGATGCCGGCTGTGAGTGTGAGTACGGCGCTTCTCTTGGAAATGACCAGAAGTGGTGGGAAAACTCCCGGATGGTAACTCTAGCTAAACTCAGGGCTCATGAGAATGGTCTCCATTGAAATCATTTCATTATCTAGCTCATCATTAGCATCATTCTCATAGTCAGTGGTGCCTAAGAATCCCCTGCTACTTTCAGGAGCAATATTCTGAAGCTCACATATCCGAGAAAGCCAGCTTGTCCAATTCAGAAATGACTCTAATAAGGGGATATTAAAATGAAGCACAGATGCAGTCCTTACCTTGCCTAGAAGCATCACTTACGAGTATACGGTATTAACGTTTGTTCCTCATGGCAGAGTCACCAGACTGGCTTGCTTGGCCTACAGACGCCCCGCCCCTCTCTGAGCTTGCCGGGGGCTCCTCTCAGGTGCACTTGGCCAGTCTCGGCATCAAAGCAGCAGAAGCGGGCTGTGAGCTCTGTGGGCTCCACCTGTTCCCCTTCTCGGCCTGAAATCAGACTCTTCCTGCCTCTTAAAAGACTCAGATACAGCTGAGACCGGTTTGGCGCAGTGGTTAGAGCGTCGGCCTGCAGACTGAAAGGTCCCAGGTTTGATTCCGGTCAAGGGCATGTACCTTGGTTGCAGGCACATCCCCAGGAGGGGGCGTGCAGGCGGCAGCTGGTCAATGTCTCTCTCTCATGTTTCTAACTGTCTATCCCTCTCCCTTCTTCTCTGTAAAAAAATCAATAAAATATATTTTTAAAAAAGATTCAGATACAAAAGGGGCATGGGACACAGGGCCACAGGAAACTCGAAAGGAATGCAGTGTAGCCAACTGTGAGACGCGCTAAGCAAGCAGGTAGGTCCTAAGGAAGGTCAGGACAGGAATTGTCCATGTCAGGGTTGGAAAATCTATTTCAGGAGCCCGCGGGCCAGGTGGTGGAAGGAAAATATTTGAGAAGATATCTCAGTTGAGTCACCGAGATAGCTACTATGCTATCAGGAACCTGGCAAATACCATGCCCTTGAAATAGAGTTGCCAGATTTAGCAAATAGAAAGTCAGGATATACCAACACTTTTTCTTCGTTTACATTTAAAAAAAAATACTATTGTTGAAAGTATTACATAAGTCCCCCTTTTTTCCCCATTGACCTCTTCTAGAGCACCCCTGCCCCCCAGCCCAGGCCTTCAGCACCCTATTATCTGTGTCCATGGGTTATGCATATGTACATACAAGTTCATTGGTTGATCTCCTGCTACCCACTCTCCCCGCCTTCCCTCTCAGGTTCCAGGGTCTGTTCCACACTTCTTTGTTTCAATAAATTTGAATTTCAGACAAGCAACAGAGCTTAGTATAAATCTGTCCCATGAAATATTTGGGCCGTGCATACATTAAAGGACGATCTGTTGATCTGAAACTTAAAAATGGAGCGTTCTGTATGTTACCTGGTGACCTCTCCCCCTTTAAACGACTGGTGTGCCTGTCTGAATGGCATCCTCAGGCCTGCGTCTACCAGAGCAGCAGTTTCCAATGGTGGTTCCTGTACCAGCGGCTTCAGCCACAGGAGCAAAATGAGCTAGAAATGCAAATTCTCATTCCCACAGCAGACCGACTCCGGGCCTTGGGCCCAGAGAGTACACCGAGGCCGTGGTGGTTCCACTTGACACTCACAGAGAACCACTGCCCAGAGCATCTGAGGGCTGAGGGACCATAGAGGTTTGGGGAGAGGATGAGTGAAAGAAGACAGCGTGATCTGAGGAATCTACAAGAAAGACAGCCAGGAACAATCAATCCCAGGTGCATCAACGGGTTTGAAAACCCCCAAATTCTTATCCCCTTTGTACTGTGACTGTGTTCATTCATTGAGAGTTGGTTTCCACCATTTCCTCGTCCCTCCAGCACTCGTTAATAAAAAGAGCTAGAAAGAAAAGTGGGTGTGCCTATCTTCAGGGACACCGGAGGTGGAAAAACTTACCGTTTTGGAAGGGAGAGTCATGAAAGAGAGAAAAATGTATCGTGGGCCCCTCGGCTTCCAAAAAAATGCATCCAGGGCCTGAGAAATGACCCAGGGGAATTCCAAGCAGAAAAATCTTTACGTTTCCTGCTGGGAATACTGTGCTGAGCCTGGGAGACCAGTTTCTCTCAGCTGACAGTCACACTGAGGAGCTAAAAACAGCGCAGACCTGGGCGGTCCCTGTGGTTCCTGCGGCAGGCCAGCTGGTCCAAACCACCTGAGGACACGGGGCCAGGGCACACAGGCCCCTGGCCGGGCCTCTCCCTTCCCTCCTTCCTCTTCCCAGAAGCTGGCCTGGCTTCAGACCTGCCCCCTCCGCCCTCCTCCCAGTCAGCAAAACGCTCGTTGGAGGCTCCTTTAAACTGAAGAGGTAAAGGCTTCTTTCTCCCAGCTTAGTCCCCTTTCAGACTTCTCTTTCCTTGAAGGCAGGAGAACCCGGCAATCAAGTGAACAGCCTCCCAGATCTGCTCTGCCCTTCACAGTTGGGCCTACATTTTCTCTCTGTAAAACGTAGATGATTATAATATCGCTATGAGGGTTAATGAGTTAATGCATTTAACGTGGAGAACAATGCTTGGCTCACAGGAAGAGCTCAGTAAACGCTAGCTGTGACTGCTGCTTGCTGCTGCTGCTGCTGCAAATCATATTCCCTGAGCTCAGGCTTGGATGGAAGAAAGAAAAGAGCGATACGCTAGGAACATTAGGAGGACAAAATAGTCATGCACTCGAGGCCCACATTCTACAAAAGTTGGTCTACAATTAAAAGTCTCACTGGCCCAGCCATTGTTGCTCAGTGGTTGAGCATCAACCTGTGAACCAGGAGGTCACGGTTTGATTCCCATTCAGGGCACATGCCTGGGCTGCAGGTTCAATCCCCAGGGAGGGGTGTGTAGGAGGCAGCCATCAATGATTCTCTCTCATTGATGTTTCTGTCTCCCTCTCCTTTCCTCTCTGTAATCTATCTATCTTTCAATCTACCTACCTATCTACCTATATTTTTTATTTTTTTTTTTTTAAGAAGCTTCCCTGGCTCCCTGAAGATCAATTTTGGAGCTTATCATCTATATGGGTTCTGGGTCTCCAACCCAAAGGTCAGATTTGATGAGCATGGAATGGAGCCCCATAATCTTTATGTAGAACAGGCACTCCAGAAGTTTCTGAGGTTAGGAGCCACTGTTCTGAGAGACAGAATCCTCAAAGTACAGCTGCCTACAGCTTCACGGAAGACCTTTCCCACGTGACTTGTTCCCACGTGACCCATTCCATCAATTGCTTCCTTCTCTTTCAAGTGACTTCTTGAAAAGTCAATTGGTAAACAGGATTTATTGTGCGACTCTCAGTTCTGTCGGCATCAGGAAAGGCTGTGGTGATCCATGAGACAGAATCATAGCTCCTCGTGTTAGATGTTTACAATATGCCAGGCACTGTACTAAGCAGTTCTTCCACATAACATCCATCCTTCCCAGGAAAATGGTATTATTCTCATTTTGCAGAAGAGGAAATGGAAACAGAAAGGAGTTAAGCACTTGCCCAAGGTCATAGCACTACAGAGTGACAGAGTCAAGAAGATTCAAGTCTGTCAGACAATAGAACTGAGGCCTTTTTCTCTACTCCAGTAGCTCTGGAGGCAAAAAGGAAAATATCAAATTTCTGGGCCCCCAAAAACAAAGACCCTGGTTCAGTAGGCCTAGTCGGGGCCTACAAACCTGCATTTGTTATGCGATTGTTCTGCAGGGTCTGAGCCCACAATTAGGGAAGCACTACTCAGCACAATTAGTCTCACCTTGATTTTTGTTTTCTTTTTTTAAATACAGTTTTAGGTTCACATGAAAATTCAAAGAACAGTACAGATATTTCCCATACACCGCTAACCCCATACATGCACAGCCTTCCAGACTAGCAAACCTGTACCAGAGCCGATGCATTTGTTATCGCCGATGAGTCTGCATCTACACGTCATGATCACCCAGCATCCATCATTTTCACAAGTGTTCTCCCCATGGGTTTGGCCAAGTGTTAGCCATCACAACAATTTCACATCATACGTGTATCCATCACTACAGTTTCACATCATACATATATCCATCACTACAGTTTCACATCATACATGTACTCATCATCACAGTTTCACATCATACATGTATCCATCACTACAATTTCACATTACTACATGTATCCATCATAACCGTTTCACGTTAGACCTGTATCCGTCACCACAGTTTCACACAGAGAAGTTTCGCTGTCCTAAAAGTCCTCTGCACTCCATCACCTTCATTTTAACTCTCTTCCACCCCAGGAAATATAGAAAGAGGTTTAAGTGGGTCACAAATATTTTCTAAAAATAGTTTCGTGTTAATTTTTAAACAATGAATAAAAGCTGGGTGATTAGCACTTGCTCCCAGGAAATCTGATCTCTAGTTGTCGCCTCCAATGGCAGCAGATAAATAAGCAAGCTGCTTTTGGATTATGTCTTCAATACAGACGCTCTGAGGAAGATTAATTGTTCTAAAAAGGTTGCCGTCGTTACCTTTTTGTTCCCTAGCCACCTTGCCTCGATGAAATATACTTCCTTTTGCATTATCTTGAAAGTGGAAATTATATTCCGGTTCCTGAATAGAAGACACAGACTTCCTCATTTTTCTTTATCTAAAGCAGCTACAAAAACCCTTTAAATACCTGCAGTGCAGACAAATAGAAAATTACTAATGCTTATGCCTCAGCATACAATAATATCAATAAAGGAATGTATGCATGGAACTGGAAAAACAATGAATTCCTTTAAACTCAAAATCCATAGCTGATCTTGACGTGATTGCCCTGTGCACTGCAAAAGTGGGCATGCGCTCCCAGGCACTGAAAGTGAGCTCTTTTTCCTAGAAAGCTCAAGCCACGTGTGAGCCCTCACCCAGAAAGGCAGAGGAGATCCTGGCCACCAATCAGCTGAGTGAGGGAAGAACCTGAGGTATGACAGTCAAAACGGGAGGAATGTCAAAACATCCCCATCCCTCCTGCACGGTGCCCTTGCATAACTTCAAAAGCATCAAAATAGCCTGGTCGGTGTGGTTCAGTGGTTGAACATCGACCTATGAACCAAGAGGTCACGGTTCGATTCCTGGTCGGGGCACATGCCCAGGTTGCAGGCTCAGTCCCCAGTAGAAGATATGCAGGAGACAGCCAACCAATGATTCTCTCTCATCATTGGTATTTCTGTTCCTCTCTGCCTCTCTCTTCCTCTCTCTGAAATCAATAAAAATGTATTTTTTTTAAAAAAAGTATATATTTTTAAAAAGCATCAAAATGGACAGACAGGTCAGACAGGTGGAAAGAGGCAAGACTTTCATCAAATCTTCTCCTCTTTCTAAGCCTAATTTTTCTCCTAAGAAAATTCAGGGGGAAATTTTCCTTCCACAGGGAATTAGTATAAGAATTAAACAAGGTGATTTTTATGGAGCCTTTAACACACTGCCTGGCACAATAACATGGAGAAAATACTAAAAAAAAAAAAAATAATAATAATAATAATAATAATAATAATAATAATAATAGTTTTCCAATTGGCTCTTATTATTTCTCCAACAATAAACAAATAAATTAGAAAAACACTGGGAAAGCTTTGGGGCACAGTAAAAAGGGAAGGAGAGCTGTTTGTGTTCTAGGGAAGCCTTTTAATGGTCCCTGCCTTGCCCACACGATCAAAGTGCCCGGGTCTATAGCAAATGGATGCACAGTTTGATCACAGAAAAAAGGACTCGGGTCCTTTATGGAGCCGGCGACCTGGTGAGGACACCTTGCATTAATGCTCCGAGCCACACATGCTCCCGAAATACAAATGAGCTCACCCAGGGCTCTCGGGACGCCCTGGGCAAAGCGAAGGAACTCTGTTTATGTTCTGTCTGCGACAAACACCCACTAATGGGACGTAAAAGGCTCTCTCCGGCCCTGCCTTCCCAGGTACAAAGCGCCCATTGCTCTGATTAATGACCCGGGCATCTCCACGGAACGCACAGCCACCGCCCCCCGCTTCTAACGGAGTCAGCTCCCTCTGCCCAGGTGTGCAACCCAGGCCTCTTCCCAAGGGGCCCGGGTAATTAGCCCTGCCTGCAGGTGCTGGTACTCAGCTGCTGTTCCTGGCAGTTGAGCATCTGTGTTGGCTCCCTGTTGCGGGGAGGGAAGAGGGTGAAATAAAGGAGTGCTCCCTTCCCCCATCTCCAGCAAGGTCAGCGCCTTCAAGAGAGAAAAAGCAAACTTTCTGCCTCGGCCTTAAGCACCATCCTGGATGTTCATCTAGGGAAACACCCGGCCAGTTGTGCGGGCGGCTTGCCCACTTTCTCCTGCTCCCACAGAGCCACGCCTGCTCGCCTTGGCGCTCTCCACACACCCTCCTTGGAATCGGCTGTGCTCTGGGCCTTTAAGACCTGATTTTCAACATGAAAACCTCTCTGTCCTGAGTCTCATCAGGTCCTCCCAGTCCCTGCTCCCTGGCTTTTCCAGGGACCGCTTAGGGAGGCTGATAAAGTCACTGTGCTGAGGTATAATGAGTGCCCAAGTGTTACTAGAAATGGGTTTCATCCCACACGAACCCCCTTCCCACAGAAGAGCTTCAGAGGCCTGCTGGTAGACCGGCTCGCCAGTTGGTGTGTGGGGAGTGTGAGAGAAAGAGCCCACTTTTACGTCATCTGCCATTCCCACGGTGCGAATACTCCTCCCACCGTGGCCAATTTCAAGGCGCCGAAGTGGCAGAGATGGGCAGAGATGTCCAGATTGGCTGAGGGGGCTCCAGCGGACCCCGGAATACTCCACGATCCACGTGGTTTCTAAAGAAAGTGTCATTACTCCCAGGGAATGAGCATAGCGTGGCTGTATTGGGTCCTTTAAGAAATATTTCAGGGCAGATGGTCATCTCCTAGGATTCTTCAGATGGCAGTGGAGACTCCTGCAAGTTGGCAGAATGAACGTGTGTGCTTAATGCCTTTTCTTCCAGGATCTTATTTAAAATATATATATAAGATGTCTTTCAAATGTATAAATGTATAGCAAGAAGTGAGAGGATGAAAGCTATCAGAAGATGATAGCTTTAACAAATCTCCCTGAGACAGAAGCAAACGTGGTGTTGACTCATAGTTAGCCCAGAGCAGAGGGAGCTGTCCTGGGGACCCTGGCAGAAGGGATGGGATGGAGACCTGGCCTGCCCAGCAGAGCCCTCAGAGTCTCAGCATTCTGAGACCAGCTGGTACGGCTCAGTGTCATCCCATGGACCAAGAAGTCCTAGGTTCGATTCCTGCTCAGGACACATGCCTGGGCTGCGGGCTCAGTTCCCAGTAGGGGTGTACAAGAGGCAGCCAGTCAATGATTCTCTCTCTCCCTCTCCCTTCCTCTCTGAAATCAATAAAAAGGTATTTTTTCAAGTATTTTTCTTGATTTCAGAGAGGAAGGGAGAGGGAGAGAGAGAGAGAAACATAAATGATGAGAATCACCGATCAGCAGCCTTCTGCAGTCCCCTTACTGGGGACTGAACCCACAACTCAGGCATGTGCTCTTGACCCTTCAGTCCGCAGCTGACTGGACCAAACCGGCCAGGACAAAAGATATTTTTTTTAAAAAAAGGCTCAGCATTCTGGGAGGGCTAGAACTGCTGGAGAGAGTGAGTGAAGAGGCTGAGCGTGTGGTAAGGAACAGTGGGACAGTCAAATGGTTCGTGCGATTAGAAATACTTGGCTGCTGCAGGCTGACAAATAACTGAGTGAAGACAGTACACAGGAAAGCCAGCGATGTTTGGACTAAGTGCTCCTTGCAGAACTCTCTAATCCCAACCAGATCAAAGTCCTCAGCGATCCTCCCCGTGGAGTGTCAGGGTATCTAGTTCTATCCAGCCTTGGGAGTCCTGCCAAACACATATCTCTCCCTCTGTCAGTGAACAGCTATGTTAATGGGCAAGCGCAGCCTAAACACGACGTACTAGGCAGTGAGGCTCAGACTCGGAGAGAAGAGCGCATCGGAGCAGAAGGCGGAGACACTCAGGAGCCCTCCGCATACTCTGGGGAACACAGACGTTAGGTGGCAGCTAATTCTGCCTTCAGCTAAAAGGCCGTGAAGAACTGGCCGATGTAGGGAATGCTCTCGTTTCAGTCTATATAAGCGCCCTGTGCGTCCATTAAACAAATTCACACACGTCTCCTGAGTGTCAGTTCTCCGCTGAACGTGGTGGGGATGAACAGATGAATCAGGTAAGGTTTGACTTTAATGTGATTACAGGAGAGGAGAAGTGATAAAAATCCGTCTCCACGTAAGTGTGATACCACAAGGGACGCTAATGCCTTAAGAGGAGAAGAAAGCGACCTGGCAGTTCAAAGGAGAAGAGGAAGATTTCCATTTGAGAGGGGAGGGAGCACTGGGTGCTAAGGTTGTTAGATAAAACACAGGATGCCAGTAACATCTGAATTTCAAATAAATAACAAATCCGGGTTTTAGTATAAGTATTAACCAGACTACCGTGAGGCTGGGTTTTGTAGGCCAGGTAGGGTACGGACTGCCAAAGAGATTGGAGACAATACCTTCCAGGCAGAATGGGAAAGAGAGTTAGTTGTTCAATTTTTTTTTTTTTAATTTCAGAGAGGAAAGGAATAGGAGAAAGAGAAACATCAATCATGAGAGAGAATCACCAATTGGCTGCCTCCTGCATGGGCCCTATAGGGGACTGAGCCCATAACCCAGGCAATGTGCCCTTGACCAGAATCAAACCTGGAACCCTTCAGTCTGCAGGCCAATGCTCTATCCACTGAGTCTAACCGACTAGGGCAGTTACTCAATTTTTTAGCTTAGATACACCTTCCCAGAACATTTTTTTAAATTGCAATTTCTGGTCATGCAGGATTTTTCTCCATCACACTTACCGTCACGTGATATACTACATGCCTATTCGTCCATTGTGTGTCTCACCTTCTACACTACCACAGCAGGAAACGCTGTCTGTTTTGTTCACTGCTGCATCCCCAGGCCTACAACAATGGATGCCATAAAGTAGGTGCTCATTACATATTGGTTGACCGAATGAATAAAAAAATGAACAACTAAATAAATGAAGAAAACAGGCGGGAACGGATTCATTTTCTTCCTCCTGTGACTGACAGTTGGTTTATAAATGTGTAATTTGTGTCTATAGAAATCTGAAAACACTACGATGGTCCCAACCCTGAGAGACATTCAAACTAAATAGGGTCTGAATGAGAGTAACAAAAAAACACGTGATCGCCGAAACCGGTTTGGCTCAGTGGATAGAGCATCGGCCTTCGGACTGAGGGGTCCCAGGTTCAATTCTGGTCAAGGGCATGTACCTTGCTTGTGGGCACATCCCCAGTGGGGGGTGTGCAGGAGGCGGCTGATCGATGTCTCTCTCTCATCGATGTTTCTAACTCTATCCCTCTCCCTTCCTCTCTGTAAAAAATCAATAAAAAAATATATTTTAAAAAAAAGAAACACATGATCATAAAGAAATACAAACTTCAGAATCACAAACAGTGAATGCAACCCCTCTGTCCAGAGCATTGGGTTCCTGGCCCGCAGACCGCTTTCCTCCACGGGCCACATGTTCCCAGGAGGCAGACGCACAGCCCCGCATCCTGCTGCTCATCTTCCTCCCACACCATCGCCAGGTGTGCTGCAGAGGTAACGAAGGGCCCAAGGGGAATGAGGCCGTGCATTCTGAGTCCAAAGGGGTGATGTATTAGAACTAGAAATCAGGAAGATGTAATTCTGCCCACCACCTCTGGTAGACAGGGGTTGCTTGGCAGTTCCTCAGAGCCAATCGATGCTGCAAATTGTGGCAATGCCCCTTCTCCCATCTCTACAGGGACCGACACAAAAGCAACATCTCCTACCATTAGAGCCAGGCCTGGTCCCTGTCAATCCATCTCCCCATATAACATGCTCTCTGTCAGGAAAGATGCATGTGTCTGTAGATATTAATGGATGGGTAGATTGAAGATAGGAGGTTCTCAGAAAGGAAGAATCAGATGGCCTTGCCACTTAACAGCTACTGCATCACTAAGACCATTTATCACCGAGCTAATACACTAAATGTATCCTTAATGCTTGCTGAGTATACAGGTCACCAAACAGCCACATACACACACACAAAAAAAAAAAAAATTAGTAAGTGCAGACAGAACTCTAGGTTTTAGATGGCTATGCATGTGAGCCTCTAGCTTCCTATTTCTCTCCTTCGTAGTGACATCTCAATGCCTTAGCTCTCTTTTATTAAATTGTCAGTCACTGTCTTTTCTGTGTTTGTGTCAAACAAAATGGAAAGAATGAGGGAGGAAGGAAAAGGAGGAAAAAGAAAAGTGTAAGAATGGAAGGGAAAGGAAAAATGTAAGATACAATTAAGTCAGTATTTCTGAAACACTGAACAATAAGAAAACAAAACCAGAACCCCATTACAATATAAAACTCTGCTCTCTTAGAGTGGAAATTTAACTTTCAAAACAGTGGAAATTTAACTTTACTGGAATCAACCTGACTTCCAGAACTCTAATCTATTTAAAATTTTGCTTACTGGCCTATCCCAGGGCCTAGAAGAGGATCCAGCACATAGTAGGCACTCAATAAATAGGTACTGACTAGATAAATTAATTGGGCTAATTTATATATCTTGGTCAAGAAAAGTATTACATGACAGTATTCTTAAATAATTTTATATAAATGAAACTAAAAATGGAACAAGGAATTTTCCATTTAATTTAAACCGACCACTATGACACTGAAGATAAGAAAAAAAGTCAATCTTTGTCCAAGCCTTGGCTCAGAGTAGAGTATAAACACCCATAACTTGGGTTGGCACTGCCGCCTGGATGGTGACGTCACTGGGAAGAAAATAAAACCAGCTCCTAGTCAATCACTGGGTCCCATTCAACATCTAATGGGGTGTTCTTTCTGGGAGGACAGCCATGCATGCCCCATTTCCATGGTACAGACAACCCAGATAGCCCTTCCCAACTGACTGACCATGTTGGCAACATGGCACCACTCTAATTTTGGCAGGAGACAGACACATTTCTTATTCCAATACTATAGCCTTAACCAGACCAATGAAACCTAAGGAATTTTGCATGGTTATTTCAGTTCTTGTTCCATCCAGCACTTATGATTTTAATTATAGGAGGATATCAAAACAGCTCTCAGAATCAGGCAGTCTGTAATATTCCAAATACTTCTTGTTTCTTAAAAAAAAAAGCAAGTTAGCAGCAAATATAGGTGTGAATGACTGTAAAGAAGGGAGATGATATTGAGTGAGGATGGGCAGGGTACGGTGGGTAGATGTTAACCCTGCCTTCTATCAAGGAATTTTTTTTATTGAACTTATTGGGGTGACATTGGTTAATAATACTATCCAGGTCACAGGTGTACGATTCTATAATACATCATCCGTACACTGTATTGTGTGTTCACCAGCCCAAGTCAAGTCTCCCTCCATCACCATTTAAGTCCCCTTCCCCTCTGGTAATCACCATACTGTCATATCTATGAGTTTGGGGGTTTTTTTGCTTAACCCCTTTTCACACAGCCCCGAAGTCCCCCTCCCCTCCTCAACTGTTAATCTGTTCTCCATCTATGAGTCTGTGTCTATTTTGTTTGTTAGCTTATTTTATTCATTAGATCCCACATACGAATGAAATCATATGGTACTTGTCTTTCTCTGTTTGATTTCTTGCACTTAGCATAGTGTTCTCCAGGCCCAACCACGCTGTTGCAGATGGTAAGATTTCCTTCTTTTTTTATGGCCGAATAGTGTTCTGTTGTATAAAAGCACCACAGCTTTGTTAGCCACTCATCTACTGCTGGACACTTGGCCTGCTTCCAAATCTTGCCTGTTATAAATAACACTGCCATGAACATAGGGATGTATATATTCTTTCAAATTAGCGTTTTGGGTTTCTTTGGATATCTTCTCAGAAGTGGAATAAAGCAGTTCCGTTTCTTTCTTTCTTTTTTTTTTTTTTTTTCGAGGTGGCTCCATATTGCTTTCCACAGTGACTGCACCAGTCTGCATTCCCACCAACAGTGCACAAGGGTTTCCTTTCTCCACATCCTCACCAAAGCTTGTTCTTTGGTTTATTGATGACAGATAGTCTGACAGGTGTGAGGTGATCGCTCGTTGTGGTTTTAATTTGCTTTCCTCTGGTGATTAGTGATGTTGAGCATCTTTTCGTATGTCTATTGGCCATCTGTATGTCCTCTTCGGGGTAAGCTTGTCTTGCACAACTCAGTTGCTTAGTATGAGGAGTGGCACTGAGAGGAAAAAGACATTCAACATGTTTCAGGATGTCCCCCGCCCTGGCTGCATTGCCTGCTGACATGAGTCCAGCTGACAGGTAGCATGGTGCCTTCAGGGCCATAGGGTGCAGCAGCTCAGAGCCACAGCTGTTAGAGTGAAGAGCAGGGAGGTAGGAAATGAATTAAGGAAAATAAAAAAAGATCAGAAACTTTGAATTGTGGAATCTGTTGAAACCCTCATTTGCTTTTCCTTTCTCTTTGTTCATGAAAATAATTATTTTCTTTGAACAGTCAACTTATATGTACTCTGCCCGGTCAGGGTTATGAAGTTAAATAAAACTGTTCAACAAATATTTCCTGAGCACCTCCTCTGTGCCAGACATGGGGCTGGGCCTTGAGGTCACAAAAGTGAGCAAGACACAAACCTTGACCTTCTGAAGCTTCCCAGTGAGGCTAGAAGTTCACACCCAGAATCTGCAGCCTCCTTGAATGGGAACCCAAAGAGGATTACTGATCCTCTTTTTAGAACATCCGCATGACCAAAGAGAAATGGGTTTTCAGTGACCCTTGGAATCTCCAACCCGGAACTTCTTTTGTGCCAGAAACTTGAAAGGCAAGGAGATACAGTTAAACATGTCAGTTGGCCACATTAACTAAAGATTGCCAACCAGTGACTAGAGAAGTATAAAACACTTCCTGATAGAAATGTAACCGGCGCTTCCCAGGTCTTTTAATCCTGTGGGTACAGATGGCAGCACAACAGCAGAAATAATGCACATCTCACTGGCTCTTACCCATCTACTGTAAAGGCGTCCAAACCTCCTTACTTGATTTGGAAACACCCAAAGACGTTTCTTGAGATCAAGAGCCAGTCTGTGAAGTACACATTCTGCCACATTTTCTTCTCCTCTGCCATCTATTGGTGTCCACTTCATGGAGTGTGACTCTTCCATCACTGGTCCCGCTCCTCTCCTGAGGATAGTCATGTCTGTGACACCTGCACCTTCTCACAGATGCCAACCGTTGGGGTACCCAAATGGCCCTGGCAGCACTGGGGGGATTGTCTCTCATCTGCTTATGTGAAGCCCCACGTGTGCTACGTCTCTCAGAGCCCTCGTGGATCCCTCAGTTCATGCCCCTCTTTCATCACAACGCTCCATACAGGAAGCTCTGTAGCCACATGCCCATTCCTTTTCCTCCAAGTATGTGAACTCCATAAAGTAGGTATGGCTTCCTGTGTGTTTCCCACCCTCCAGGAAGACAAGCCCAGATGTATCTGAACCCAGTAGCTGGCATAGCTCAGATCCCCAACTGGAGCCTTTAACGAACATGAATTCTGGACTTCTTTGGAAGTGTCAGTAAATATAAATGCGATTCATTTATATTCTTCAAAAAGTACAGAATCCATATTAAGTGTTGGGTACTGGAAATATATTAAGAACTTATAAAAAGATATAATCACTGTACTTATAGAACTAGTAACCTCAATAAATTTCTAGTGATTAAGACAACGTGTTATGAATAAAATGAATAGGGATGGAGAGATTTTTATAGGCCTCCTAACTCATAGCCCACATCCTGGAGCCAGCCTGAGAGATTTCTACAAGGTTTTATTGTCCATCATGTGCTGGATCATAAGAAGCTACTGAGATGGAACAAAATGTCACATATGTAATTCTTACAACTCATTGGGTTCTACAGAAGGTTGCACCCTGTTCTTTCTCATTTTATTTTTTTAATATATTTTATTTATTTTTTACAGAGAGGAAGGGAGAGGGAGAGAGAGTTAGAAACATCAGAGAGAAACATCAATCAGTTGCCTCCTGCACACCCCCTACTAGGAATGTACCCGCAACCAAGGTACCTGACCTTGACCGGGAATCGAACCTAGGACCCCTGAGTCCGCAGGCTGATGCAGCTATCCACTGAGCCAAACCAGTCAGGGCTGTACTTGCTCACTTTAAATATAAGCCACAGAATATTGTCAGGTCATTGAAAAGGATTTGTAACAGCTCTCAAGCTTCTTGACTCAAAAGATTGTGCTGTGTTTTTTGTGTGTGAACTGTGAAATGTTAAGCCCTTCCATTTCAGTGGTGTCTGCAAACTTGATAATGCTCATAATTGCATTATCCAGGTTACTGATAAAAAATAAAATATGAATCCAATATCATCCGCTCACAATGTCAAACCAAGTGAATATATATTCAGTCAGTACAAGTATAAAAAGCACTTCTTGTTGATGAGTAATGCCATGAGGAATGAAATAAAATCCATCAAGATCACAAATTATTGTCTGCGGTGCTTTTTCACTCAGCAAACTACCTGAAAGAGATTAAAGCCTTTGATACAATCAGCTCTTCGCAGAATGACTGGAGTGACCATGAGATATCCTCTGTCTTAACTGTACTTAACCCATTAAGTGTTTATTCACATATAATCCCACATCAGAGACACATAGTTTTCCTGATGACATTTTTGGTTAAACTCTGCGAGCTGAGTTACCAGAGGCTGTTCACATTTAATATGTGGCTTTGGTTTTGCATTAGGCATTCAAAGTTTTCCTGAGACTTTATGTAAATCAATTACCTTAAAAACCAATAAGCTAACCTGATGACTTCGATTATAATTTCAGAGAATGGTTCCCACTGGGACTATGTTGGCCACAATGCATATAACCTTCACATTTGGAAAGTGCTCTGTCTTTATCAATGCATGATCTATATGCATTTAGTAGCCTCCCCCATAATGTGTTGGGCAAATGGACTAATCAATTCACTAGCTTTTTAGTCACCAGTTGTTAATGCATTGATTAAAATAAATCACCTTCAGTAAGTATTACATTGAATGATCTCACTTGATCTGAAAAACCTGAGTGTTTAAGAATTCACAAAGTTCACACTATTGTTCTAGAATTTTTTTTACCACCCACCAACATTTAAGCCATGTTCCAAGTATACAACAAGATATCATGGAGCATTTCAGTGCAATTAAGCAATTAGTTTTAAATGCTATTTACTGATTAGTCAACCTCACAACTAAATTAAAATTTCTAATAAAGTGTTATTGATGGTTTTCATATAGAAACAACTGCTTAAAAACAGTCCAACGAAAAAATAGACAAATAAATAATGCATTTTCAAGAAGTGCACGGTTGATATGCAAGTTAAACATGTAAATGAAAATATATAGTATCACACACATAATATTTTATACTAATTGTGATAACAAAATAAGAAATATCATCAGAAATAGTTGGAGCTTTATCAGATTATATATCATCTCGGCGGCTGCTATATTCCCTCCTGCAATGGCACATGATTAAAAAATCCCAGACACACACACACGCGCACATAGAAGAGCTACATATAGTAACTTTAGGATAGGAAATTCTATACTAGCAGAGGTAGAACTCAGCACCTTCCAACTCCTTCTTCCTGTTCAACTCTTTCTTCTAGTCCAAGTTCATTCCAAGAAAAGTGAATACACATGCTGGTAGAGAAACCAGCTCTGAAAATTCCAAACTTATTGCCTTCACGTGGATTCTTGAAGCAAATAAAAAGGCAGTGATCTTTTTCACCAACAATACCTCCCTGCTCACTTAAATTCTTACTCCTAACATCCCAGCCCAATCACTACCTTCCATGTCCTCTAAACCTTACCCTCAGCAAAAACAAACATTTTATACACACAAACAGTTGCTGCACCCTGTAAATATCCTACCTTCCTCAATGCCCTTAAGAGACTGCTGTGGGATTGCTTATAAATCTGTCTCCCAACGGTTCAAGAGCCCATTAAGACTGTGAATTGCGGCCACGTATTTTCAACTTCTTTCTCCAGTGTCTTACGCAATACTTGGCAAAAGTAGCCAATGCATTTAATATTTGCTAAATAATGAAATGAAATTAAAACTGATAAGAATCTCATTTCTCACCTCCACCAGAGAGAATCGAATGGAAATTGATCTGATATATTTTACTCTTGACTTCATTGGGTTGTTCTGTACTTTTATTTTATACTTCCCAATTCTTTTTGAATACTTCCCTTGTCATTACTTTGACCTAATCGTGCCCAGCTTTATGAAAGTGTATTATTCCCTCTGATCTGGATGGATGAATGGGGTAAAATGGAGAAAGGGGGAAAGTACCGTTTTATGGCAAAAGGCATACAAACTTCAGCCTAAAGGCTTAGTTCAAACCCTGAATGCTCAAAGGTGGGGCCTTTAGGTTCCGTGAGCCTCGGTTTCCTGCTCTGTAAATTCAGAGTGAATGAGAATGCTTCCCTCTGGGTGTGGTTGTGGGATTCAGAGCTATTATGTACAAAGCCTGACTGAGCACCTGGGACACCGTAGGTGCTCCATAAATTACAGCCCTAAAATGTGTGTGAAAGCATTTTGTAAACTATAGAGCACAATACAGAAGTTAGTCACAGCATTCTTCCCGGTCCTGGTATTTCATTGTTATCTCTATTTGCCATGATTGTTAACATAGGAAAGGGTCCAGAAGGAAGCCACAGTGCAGCCTAGTCCCACTGCCATAGTAACCAAAGGAGCACAATGCACACCTGATTGCTTTTTGTTATATCCCCCTGCTTCGTAGAGGTTCAAAAGTCTCCTCCTTTGCCCACCTAAATGAATCCTGGATGATTTAGCAAGTCTTTATATCCCTAGCAGTCCCAAGTAATTGCTTTCTCCTGTTTATACAAAGCCATTGCTATAAGGCAGGGACTTCAGCTGTGACCTCACCACAGCTCCTCTAGGGACCTGATGGCCTTGGCACTGGCCCACCCTCTCTCCTCCTCAGTCCTCTTATGTCAGAAATGGAGCTTCACTTAAGACACATTGGGATGCAAATAACCAAACCTAACTCCAGCTAGTTCTTCAGGAAGGCACTCAGGCCTCTGGATCCAAGTGGAACTGTAAAGTGGAAATACTTTGGAAATCCAGATGCAGTCACTTTGTTTCTCATCACTGTTTCCCTCTCTTGCCTGATTCATTCATTCTTCATTCTCCGTGATTTGCTTCCTCTGTTCAATTCCTACTCACCGACCTCACCTCTTTGTCACCCACAGGTGTTCAGTTGTTCCATGTCCCTCAGTTTTGACCACACACAGGCATTGCCTGGTTTCTCTGAATCGTAAATGCACCCTGTTCTCATCAACACTGGTGGTAAGGGGAAGGGAGAAGAAAACCAAGATAACCAAGAAAAACCATAGGTAAACGCCTAAACTGCTGCCTTGCACAACAATATCAAAACTACAACTAAAAGACAAAATGGACACCATGCAGAACCACAGGGAAGCAGGCTGAGTGAAAATTCTACAACTAGAAGAAAAGAGGAAAGCAAATTGAGACTTACAGGAGCTGCAAAATGCTGAGGTACGAAGATGCAGTGGAGAGGATGGGCGGCTGAGTGCACTGGACGCTGAGTGCACAGGCGGCTGGGTGTGTGGCTGGCTTCCTCAAGTGGCAGGGAGACAGAAGCTCCCAACTGTGCTGAACTCCAGTCCCTGGGAGAGACTCTGGGAAACCAGATGCATACAGGGGGGATCTGCACTGTCAGGAAAAGAGAAAGCACACTGAGACTCACGGGATCTGTGGAAGGCAGAGGTCTAGAGGTGCGAGCGTGCAAAGAGGACTGACTGCTGAATGCACTGGCAGCTGAGTGCACAGCTGGCTTTCTAAAGCGGGAGGGAGACAGAAGCTCCTGAGTGCACTGAACTCCAGTTCTGGGTGAGTTTCTGGAAACCCAGACTCATTCGGGGAGAAACTGGACTGTCTGGCAGTGGGCGAAACTCAAGGGCGGCTTTCTCTCAGAGGTGCTTGCAGTGATTACCAAGGGACACTGAGACCCAGGGGACTCATAGAGCAGGGCTGATAGGAAGCCAAGGCTGTCTGCTCTGCCCTGAGACTCCACCCCATCCAACATGAGCACAGAGGCTTTTGTAATTTTGCAAGTCTTGTCTCATAAGGGTGTCTCCAGCACAGAAGTTTTCCCACCATAGTCACAGCTGATCCTCACAGTCAACTGGCCTGGAGGTCAATTCCTCCCAGTGATATCAACAACAACCAAGACTTAATTACAATACAGCTGTACACACAGTCCATAAAGGGTGCACCAAGAGTGTCCACCTCTTGAGCCACTGGACCCTATAGAACACCTACCACACAAAGCTACTCTACCAACTCAAAAATGCAGAAACAAAGAAACAGATCACAAATGAAAGAAATGGAGGAAAGCAAATGACTGGATATAGAGTTCAAAACCATGGTTATAAGGTTTTTCAAGAATTCCCTAGAAAAGGCCAATCAATTTAGAAAGACCCTTGAGGATATGAAAAAGGATTAACTAGAAATTAACCATACACAGACTGAAATAAAAAATATTATACAGAGACCTAATAGGAGACTAGAGAAAGGCAAGAATCAAGTAAAAGATTTGAAATACAATGAAGCAAAATACACTCAACCGGAAAAGCAAAAAGAATCCAAAAATTTGAAGATAGCGTAAGGAGCCTCTGGGACAACCTCAAGCTTACCAACATCAGAATTATGGGGGTGTCAAAAGAAGAGAAAGAGCAGGATATTGAAAACCTATTTGAAGAAATAATGACTGAAAACTTCCCCCACCTGGTGAAAGAAATAGACTTACAAGTCCAGGAAGTGCACAGAACCCCAAACAAAAGGAATCCAAAGAGGACTATACCAAGACACATCATAATTAAAATACCAAGAGCAAGACAGAGAGAGAATATTAAAAGCAGCAAGAGAAAAACAGTTAATTACCTACAAGGGAGCAGCCATATGATTGTCAGCTGATTTCTCAACAGAAACTATGCAGACCAGACAGGAGTGGCAAGAAATATTCAAAGTGATGAATAGCAAGAACCTACAAACCAAGATTACTCTACCCAGCAAAGCTATCATTCAGAATTGAAGGGCAGATAAAGGCCTTCACAGATAGGAAAAAGCTAAAGGAGTTCATCACCACCAAACCGGTATTATATGAAATGCTGAAAGGTATTCTTTAAGAAGAGAAAGAAGAAAAGAAAAGGTAAAAATAAAATTTATGAACAGCAAATGCATGTCTATCAATAAGTGAATCTAAAAATCAAATGAATAGAAAATTTGATGAATGGAATGAATTAGTGAATGTAATAGAATCAGGGGTATAGAAACGGAGTGGATTGACGATTCTCAGGGGGGAAAGGGATGTGGGGAGTGCGGGAAGAGAATGGATAAAAATTGTACACCTATGGATGAAGACAGTGGGAGGCAGATGAGGGGGGTTAGGGGGGATAGGAACCGGGTGGAGGGGAGCTATTGGGGGAAAAAAGAGGAGCAATTGTAATGATCTGAACAATAAAGATTTATTAAATTACAAAAAAAGAAAGGGGACGCATGCTAAACCCATGGGAGTGTGATGGGCACATGGATGGGTGAGCTGTTCTCAGGGTCATGATTATTACAGAAGTAACCAGGTATACCTGCAGAGTATGGTGATGCATTCAAGAGTCCAGTATAGGCAATTAAGTAATGTCAGAATTATTCCAAGTCAAATTATGTAGATTTTAACACATTAACTACCTCCTCAACCCTCTGACCAATGGCAGCTCATGTCTTAAACCATCAATTAGTTGTAGGACAGGCAGCGTGTGTCTTTATTCTTTATAGGCCACCTTCTGGGTGCTGCTATCAGATGCCAGGGGAGATTCTATTCATGTCAGTTGCATGATTCTATTTTGTTTATTGCATGTCAACTTTCAGTCATGCAGCTAAACAAAATTATTAACATAAAATAACTCATTTCATCTATTTATAACGATCATCTCTGATTTTAAAATGTACACTAAAAGACTTATGTTTACCCACCTGCCTGACCCATTTTATTCTATATTTTCCCATCTGCTCTGTCTCTTATTCTGTGAGGATCATCCTCGGTTATGAGTGCTAAGCTTTAGTGATCATTAGAAAACAAGGTGTCCAGAGGGCAAGGACTACGATAGAAAAAAACTTCAAATTATGACACAGAAAATGTATAAAAACTAGAAATGTTTTTTTGTTGTTGTTGTTACAAAGGGAAACCTTTGAGATTGCTGTGAGGAATGCCTTCCAAATGCTGTCTCTAGAAATAAGCAGTAACTTTCTTCTTGTGTTATCCGAAAAGTCAGAAGCAGGACTAAGAGGAAGATTCTAAATGAGTGCAGCATCTTCTTAAGTAAAACAAAAGTTAAGTCTTTCTATTTATTGCTGATACAAAGCATAGGACTATGGAAACAGAATTTGGACAGCCACATGACAGAGGGAGGCTGAAACTGGATGATCTTCAAACTTCTTTGGAATCTTCCCCCTAGTATACTTAATGCTCCATCAACAACATTCAGACAGGAAGAGTGGAGCTGGGCCTATTTTGAGATGACAGAGAGCGGACCACACCCCTGAGAGAATCAGGCTGATGTTTGCAAGGTGTGAGTAAAGGTTTAGGTGACTTCATTGCAAAAGCATGTGCACTTTTTTTTAACCACTGGTTTCAGTTATTGCAACCATTAGCATAGATTATCATTTAACTATAGCTCATGCTCCCTGCTGCTGATTTGCATAAGATAGTTACATGTCAATCAGTCATCAAATCAGTAAAAAAGAAATTGCTGTTTTTCAATACTTTCTCAAACAAAATATGTCAAGAAAAACCTACACAGGCCTTCATTTCTTTTGAAAGCCTGCTTTTTCTATGCTTTCAACAAGCAGATTTCGTGTTATCTATTTCAACCTGGCAGGCCTAGCAATTAAAACATAATATTTGGTGATGAGGAGATTGTGGTTACGAGTTCCTTTTCCAATTGGACAATTTAGCTCTAAAGGAGAGAAAGCAAAGAAGAAATCGGTCATGCCGACATGACCAGGACCTCAGTCCTTAATTCCATTGTTGTATTCTACCTTTTCCTTGTCTCCTTCCCCCTGCCCCCTGCAAATGCATGGCAGCACTAATTATTGCTCTTTAGATGCATTTAAGCTCCGATGCTCAGTCTATATATGGAGATGGTTTAAGCAGCCTGATGGGGCAGAAGTTGGCCAGGGGCCCTTCCTCCCCTCTCACCACACACATCCACAGAAGCTCATATTTAAAACGCCCTTTGTTGTCTCCTACCCTTATCACCTTTGATCCCAACCAATGTTTTAAAGAGAAAACATGTTTCTTTGTTATTACATGTCACTTCGTTGCCCTTTTACTTTTGTCTCTCAGTCTCTCTCCCTCTCTCTCTCCCATTCTATGTGTACACATGCACATACTACACACATAGCGATTTCCCTGACACTTCAATACAATATTCCAAACTTCCCTCTCCCCACGTCCCCGCTTTCTCTCATAATCAAGAAAGAGGAGGTTGATGGAGAACACAAACAGCAATGAACCACAACAAATTCAGCTAATGACCTCTCTTTTAATTTGGATACAGTAATGTCTGGAACTTTTGAGTATTTTGTATTTTTCATCTTTAAAAGCGTGTCTTTGAATGTCTTCGAAACTTGGATGACTAGGATAGCATTCAAATTTAATAAGAACGTGTTCTTGGGAGACAGAAAAACTTAGGTGCCATGATCATTATATAGTCAGATTTTTTTTTTTGGCACTGCTGTGGGCATTCCATGTGGCGCAACCAGTCCAGAAACAACCTGGGAGAACCTGATGAAACTTAGTGGCCCAGCAATTCCCCTCCCAGGCATAGGGCCCGTGTGCTCAAATTCCATAGTGTAATGTGGGCAAAGATATTTGCCAAGACATTGTGATCAGAGCAGGAATCGAGGGCAACTGGTAAAAGGTTGTGTAGAAATAGTGGGATCATATCATAGACAGGAACTGAAGTCATATGCAACAATGTGAATAGATATTCTAAACCTTACTGCATCGGCTTCCTTAGCGTGGCCATCTACTTTATGAGGACTGGTAGGAGAATCCCTGCTCGCTCCATGATAAACTTAAACCTCTCTACATTTCCTGTGGCTACATCTCCTGTGTCCAATTTTATTATCTTGATCAACACCTGTCCCTCTGCCTTTTTTCTTTTTCTACAAAATTTTTAAAATATATTTTTATTGATTTTAGAGGGAGAGGAAGGGAGAAGGACAGAGAAATAGAAACATGAATTAGAGAGAAACGTCAACATGGATTTGTTGCCTCTTGCATGTCTCCTGTTGGAGATGAAGCCCACTATCTAGGCAAATGCCTTGACTGGGAATTGAACCAGAGACCTGTAGGTGCATGATTCAATCACTGAACCACACTGGCCAGGAATCCTTTTTTATTATTTAAAACATATACCCTCAATTCTATTCTCTCTGTGTTTTTCAGGGGAGTGTATAAATAATATATATCTGAATAACAATGTTATTTACGTAATGTGTCTAAATCAGGGGTAAGATTTCATTAGTGTGAACTTCACTCCAGGTGGGAGGGACCCTTAATGAAGTAACTATTTGAGGCAAGGGAAATGCTCACATTTATACCTTCAAATCACATTTATACCTTCAAATGCCCCCCACTAAAGCTTGCTCTGCTCCGAAAGGAACAGGAGTCTGAGGAGATGCCGGGCGTGGCTATGTAACTTCCAAAGCAGTCCTCCACAATGCTCATACAACATGGAATTCTTAACCTTCAACATGTATTTCTTCAACCAAAACAACTTTTTTTTAGCTTTATGCTCATGAGAATGGAAGATTAACACAAGGGAGGGAACTCAAGGAAGATTTCTTTCAGATTTAAATAAAAGGCCAATTGAAAACTTCCACTGATGAGAAAGGGGAAATTAAACTCATTGTTTGCAAAATCTTTTCTCTATCTCCTAAAGGAAAGGAGAACAATTTTACCAAAGAATCAAGTTCTTTTAGCCTTTGCATCTCCAAGTATAGACATCTGTGCAGAGTGACACCTAGTGGTCACCAGCACGCCTTTAATAGCAAGAGCAATGAGTGATGCGCATGTGTGTGTATGTGTTTGAGCAGTTCTAAAGGCCTTTTTTCTTCCTCCATATTCATGAGCTGTGAAGAAAAATGAGTTGTTCATTGGTTTTGAATCCAATAGCCCAACTTTTGGGCCACATATCCACTTATTGTTCAATCAAAGAGAAAATTCTTATTTGAGCAGTGGAGAGAAGTCGCCAAGTGGGAAGGAACAGTGATTCTGATGTGTGAGAAAAATGATTTGTCCCAATCTGGAATCTGAAAGGCAGAAACAAAGCACATTATCCAACCCGATAGATTTCAAAGGACCAATGGCTTTTGGTGGTTGAGTTCTTTTGAGTTCATGCCAGAGTTCATTTCCACGTGGTTCCCTTTCAAACCTCAGTTGGGTGGACTGTCCAGTTGTCCATCTATATTCCTAATGGCACTGCAGAAATTAGAGAAATGAGACGCTTATAATGAAGTGAGGAAATGCCAGCTTATGCTGGCAATCCGTTGCTATCTGGGAGCCATTTAAAACTCCAGAGTGCCTTAAGAAAGGGATTTCTACTTCTTCCGCTTATCAATACATTATCTCTGAAAAGTGAGATCCAGAAAATTTTGAATTTGGCCTTCTCTGGCTTTAACTGACAAGGACTTTTTTTTTTATTTTTATTGCTTTCAGAGAGGAAGATAGAGGGAGAGAGAGATAGAAACATCATTGAGAGAGAATCATTGATCAGCTGCCTCCTGCATACCCCGCACTGGGGATTGAGCCCACAATTTGAACATGTGCCCTTGCCCAAACCCGGGACCCCTCAGTCTGCAGGCTGACACTCAATCCACTGAGCCAAATTAGCTAGGGCAAGACATTTTTTTTTAATGTAACATGCAAAAATTGGGAAAGCCATCGAGAATTTTCAAACTTAGCTCTTATAAACTCCATCCATTGTGAGGATTTTTTAAGAGCCAAACATCATAGATATGACTGAATGTGGCCACCAAAACAGATAATGAGAAAAGATCCTAGAAAATAATAACTGGAAGAATTTTTGTGGGAGAATTTATAGTACCTCAGATTCTAGTGGAAACCTAAGATCATTGGTTTTTCCAACTTTAGAAACTAAAAGTAAACTGGCCCCAAATTTTGCCCATTTCTTACCTGGGAACCAATACAATTTTATGATATTTTACAGTTGATTTTTAAAAGATCACGCCAAAGAAGATCCACAGGATCTCTTTCTTATCACAAAATTGAATGGTAGCCCCTGACCATTTGTAAATTGTCCCTCTTTGTCATCTCTACTGGCATGACTCTACCTGATTGGAATTAGAATACACCTGCCCCAATCCACAGCCTTATACATTGTTCCATTCCAAATATGGTAGTTTTCTTCTTGAAGAATTTTGAACCTGTTCAACTCAAAGAACAAGCAAATTTTAGGCACGTGTGTTTTTTTCTCTACTGTCTACGGTTGTTGTTTTCTTTTTCACCTTAAAATAAAACCTGTCTAAAAAGAGCAACATATAATTTTGCCCTCAAAAACACTTTTGCCTTTATGACCAGTTAATGATGGCTTACACTGCATTAGTTCAATAAAGATTTTCCATTAAAAAAATACTAACACAAAGTCTGCATTTTACCCTATGGTTAGGAATAGGGTTGTTAACAAAATATTTTTGAAGGAATAATAATTTCAAATGGGATAAAATAAGGACATATCTGACTTTCCTTATTTTTAATCAATATCTTCAGATGTGTGTGTTTTTTAATGACATGGCTTCCTGCATTCCTTGCTCCCCATCCTCAAAACAATAAATAAAATAATGACTAGCATTTGCACAAATGCAGATGGCTTCATATTCTTGCCATATATTTACTAATTTTAATAAATAATAGTCTCTACTTTCTATTTCAAACAGTCACAAACAGTTTGAATCCCAGACATCGTTTTTGAAAGAAGTCCACAGCACCAACACTCACTGGCTAAAGGTTGAAGTCCTATGGAACAACATAATGTATTCAAGGGCTTGGGTGTACATTTTGAAGGCAATTTTTGGATTGCCCAAGGTAATACATTCTATTGGTATCCTGCTGAATTATTTTTAAAATACTTTTTATTTTTAGCCCTGGCTGGTTTGGCTCAATGGATAGAATGTCGGCCTGCGGACTCAAGGGTCCCAGGTTTGGTTGCAGGCACATCCCCAGTAGGGGGCGTGCAGGAGGCAGCTGATTAATGTTTCTCATCGATGTTTCTAATTCTCTTTCCCTCTCCCTTCCTCTCTGTAAAAAATCAATAAAATATGTTTTTAAAAATTAAATAAAATACTTTTTATTTTTAAATTACACTTGATATACACTAGTATATTAGTTCCAGGTGTACAACCTATGACTGACTAGACATTTATATAACTTATGAAGTGATCACTCCAATAAATCTAGTACCCATCTCACACCATATATAGTTATTACTTACTTTACAGCCTATATGGGCATTTGGTTACTTCTCATAAAATATTTCTAGACTGATAGTATTGTGGCCATAATTAGGAACCAACGTTTTAGGATCATCCTTCTTCAGTGAATCGGAGTGAACCCAAAACTACTTCATGAGGAGAGTTTGGGCCTAGATCAGTGGTATTGCCTCTCCTTATCTTGTGGGCAGGGCACCAGGGAAGTTACTACCACTTTTTTAATTCCAGGCACATATCTTTCTTGGGTTCTTCAGCTTTCCTCAGAGGGTGTAGACCCTATGCCCAGCTCTGCTGAATGAAAGAGTTCACAGCTTTCAAACAATATCTACAGTAGCTTCTTCCTGGTGTTTTCATATTAGAGATGAGTAATTTGAACTCAAAGTCACTATCAAATGTTGAGTTGAGGATCACAATATTTATATAAAATTTTTGCTAATCTTTTTGGGCCACTTTTCAAATCAAGAAGCTAATTAGAAAAATAGAACTAGCCAAAACCGGTTTGGCTCAGTGGATAGAGCATCGGCCTCTGGACTGAAGGGTCCCAGGTTTGATTCTGGTCAAGGGCATGTACCTTGGTTGCGGGCACATCTCTAGTGTGGGGCGTGCAGGAGGCAGCTGATTGATGTCTCTCTCTCATCAATGTTTCTAACTATCCCTCTCCCTTCCTCTCTGTAAAAAAATCGATAAAATATATATTTTTTAAAAAGAAAAATAGAACTAAATAAATTTAGGAACTACAACCCCCTAAGGAGATGTATTAATTAAAATAAAAATCAATACAACGGAAGTTTAAATATATTCCTGAAATTTTTCTATCAGAAAGGTCTGGGATACATCTCTAATCTTCTGAGGTAAAATCATGGAAGATAAATATATGTAGAAGTAGCTATCTAAGCACATATTTCTATCATATTCACCTGTCATTGACAGATAAAGAATCCTTGTGTGCCTGGAGAATGTCAGACTCTGGAAGACATGTGCTTTAACTTCATTTACTGACATGCCCTAGTCTCTTTAGGAATATTCAACTTAACTTTGAAAACACACCAGTTCCAACAGCCTTTTAGCTTTGTAGACTACTAAGGTGAAACTTCCTTCTTTCCCCCATGCATGTTGCAATACAGTTTCCTATGTAATAGAAGGTGTGTAATTATGTCTTCCACTCCACCCACCTCCCTGATTCTTTGCTCCAACGTGTCTAGTTAAAACAGAATTGCTTGGTGCTTAACTGGCAACTTTTTAAACTGTTGCCTAACAGTTTCCTGAGTGTTTCTTGAGGAACACAGAAGGCAGAGCAAGCTGCTTAGAGAAAAAATGTAAGTGTGTGTATATGTGTGTGTGAGTACACACATACATGGTCTGTGTATTTGTATATATCTAAGGTAATGGTCGGCAAAGCGTGGCTGGAGAGCTGTATTTTGCCGCTCTGTGACTAATGAGTTTGCCGACCACTGTCATATACTACCCTTTACCGCTTTGCACACATTATGCCACAATTGCCTAGTCCTCACAGCTTCCAACTACATGATAACATTTAGTCTAGTCCAGTGGTCGGCAAACTTATTAGTCAACAGAGCAGCAAACCAGGGCTCATGAGTTTGCCGACCACTGGGATAGGGGCTTAATCACAACCACGACCTGTAATTATTGGAATTGAGAGTCTAGATCAGTGGTCGGCAAACTCATTAGTCAACAGAGTGGTAAACTGAGCTCGAGAGCCACAGTTTGCCGACCACTGGTGTAGGGCAATCATTTTCAGCTGGTGTGCCACAAGAATTTTTAAAACACACAATACCTGGACTATTTAATCAGGTGCACTGACCTCTTTTCCCTTAGACTGTCAAATTTTAAAAATTTTGAGCAAAAAAAAATTTTTTTGTTGGTGTGCCACAGAATTTTAGCAATTAGTTTATATGTGCCATGAAATGAAAAAGGTTGAACATCACTAATCTAGGGGAATATACATTTCCTGATTATTTCTCCTTCTTCAAATTTCCCAAATCATAGGGCCCCAAAATACACAAAACAAAGTCTCACAGAATTAAACACAAAATAATTTCACAATAGTAATCAATAATCTGATAGTAATATACAGGTTAAATGAAATCCCTATAAAAATGCCAGCTGAGTTCTTCTTTTTACAGAAGTTGATAAGCTGATCATAAAATTTATATGGAAATGTAAAGTGATTCAGAATAAATCTGAAAAAAAAATACAAAGCCAAAACAATCTGGGTGAGGGGAGGGGAAGAATATAATTAAATGACTCAAATCAAATTTCCTGATTTCAAAACTTTCTATAAAGCTACAGTAATCAAGACAGCATGATACTGGCAGAAGAGTAGGCATAAACATCACTGGACTAGATATGAGAGTTGAGAAATCTTACATTTTATGGCCACTTTGTTTGGGGGAGTCAGTTGACAATATAGAAATCCAGAGAGACAGAAAATAGGTTAGCGTTGTCAGAGGCTGGAGGAAGAGAAACTACACATGGTCACTGAATTTCTTTTTGGGTGGTGAAATATTCCAGAATTACACTGTGGTGAGGGGTGTACAGTTTTATAAACATACTAACATCCACTGAATTGCACACTCCCTAAAGAATGAATGAATGAATGTTCTAAGTCATTCTCCTATTTCTGGGCATTTACCTCAGTTTGTTCTATTACAGAATCATTTCTGAACATGTATACTCTCCCTATATAGACTGTATGATATTTGAGGGCAGGCATGTCATCATATTCACTTTTTCGCCATGCAAACGATTTCTACATAGATCAATAAACATGTTCTGAAAAGTTCAGTATCCTCAACTCTTTCTTTTTTTTCAAATTTAGTATCCTCAACTCTTCAAGCTTCACGACACGTGTTTCCTTAAGGGCCTTTCAAAATGGCTTGAACAAACTCCAGAACCGTGGATGCAGCCAATTGGCCGCTCCCACTCACCTTGGAGATTTGCAGCAAGCAGCTGCTGCCAAATAATTATAACCAAGAGCTTGTTTGCATCAATGCTGATTTTATTCTAGTTCTCGTCTGAAGAGTTACTCTGTTAGAGTGTTTTTCCTTGGTCCGGTCACTCACAGTCTCTGTGACGCTGATTTTACAAGTCCCCAGGCACCCCCTCACCAGGAATCCAGGCTCTGCGGTTCTCCTACCACCGCCCCCCCAACTTCTTCCAGCCCTCCGCATCCCCTGCTTTCTAAAAGCGGGGCTCTGTAGCCAAACAATGAGCACTTTCTCCATTTCTGTAGTCCAGGTCCAGTGCCAGGCTGCCAATTACCCCCACCGTCTTCTTTGGCACTCATTCACTCATCTACTCATTGGTTAAATAAATACGTATTAAGTCCCTAGTACATACCTGCACTGTTCTATCCGGTATTGCTCTGGTTATCTGTTATGCTTATTCACGGAGGTGGAAATGGAGTGTTTGCTTATGCAACTAAAGGAATGTACGTCGCATCGGTAAGAATTTTAGAGGAATGTGTTTGTATGGGCTAATACCTAGTGAAAGACACCCTGATTCACTGACTAATAATTTCTATATTTGGGGGATCTGGGAAAATCAGTCAACTCCTTTTTCATGTGATATAGGCACTAGTATTTTAATCTATTTTAATTTCAAATCTACCTCGCAATGTAAGCAAATTGACACCTGTTGCTTGGGTTTTACTGGTTATCGCTTCAGTGATTTTGTCTTTTGGGGCGCTTTTTGGGGGTGGGGGTCTTTTTTATTTATTTGTTTGTTTTTGAGAGAGAGGGAAGAGGAGAAGAAAGAGAGAGAGAAATATTCATTTGTTGTTCTACTTATTTATGCATTTATTGCTTCTTGTACTAGTATGTATCCTTCAAGGTCTGGAGTGGTATCAAAATCGAACCCGCTACCTTGGCCTGTTGGGGTGACACTCTAACCCACATAGTTACTCTGCCAGGGCACGGCTTCAGTGGCAGTGTTACCCTCCCAGCTTAAGTCAGAGAGGAACAACCTTGCTTAAATATGCATTCACGCCATATGATTACTGGCAGCACTTCAGAAACGTTGGCCTGATTTCTGGAAGCCTCTTCGGTCTGTCATGTTAAAAGATGCACCCTCGCCCTGACTGGTTTGGCTCAGTGGATAGAGTGTCGGCCTGTGGACCGAAGGATCCCAGGTTCAATTCTGGTCAAGGGCATGTGTCTTGGTTGCAGGCACATCCCCAGTAGGAGGTGTGCAGGAAGCAGCTGATCGATGTCTCTCTCTCATCGATGTTTCTAACTCTCTACCCTCTCCCTTCCTCTCAGTAAAAAAAAATCAATAAAATATATATATTTTAAAAAAAAAGATGTACCCTAATTTTATCAATTCGAGAATTTTATGATCTTCACCTATTTTTTTTCATAGTGCAACCAATCCTTCATTCTCATTTTCGAAGGCCCCAGAAAAGCGTCATGGAAGCTGAGTCGGCCAGCCCGGGAAAGCTCGCTGTCCCCTGTGCAGGGCTGCTGGCGCCCTGAAGGACGGTCCGGCAGAACCCCCGCTCCCGGCCTGACAGGCCCAGTTTCCAAAGAGACGGGGTCTGCATGCATGGTGCTTGCTCAGGCCTGCCTCCTGCTCTCACTGTCCCTCAAACAGCGTGAGTCCCATGTGGTAGCAACTGCCTACAGAGCAGAAGGACCCATATATGTTTTTATCAAACTCCTCTGGCCTTCGGGAACAGCTGCCTGCTTTGCCTGCTGGTGCCTCTTGGACGGTACATTTGCTCTGTGGGGATCCGGACTTCCTCTACCACCCAGACCTCCCTGCAGCCGGTAACTAACTGTCTACACCCGAAAGGTCAGATGTGCTCAAATCCTGACACTCATGCGCAATACCCGAGTCAGCAGTCCCCCTAGAGCAGTGGTTCTCAACCTTCCTAATGCCACATCCCTTTAATGCAATTCAGTTCCTCATGTTGTGGAACGAAAATAATTTTATGGTTGGGGGTCATCACAACATGAGGAACTGCATTAAAGGGATGTGGCATTAGGAAGGCTGAGAATCACTGCCCTTAGAGCCTTCTTACTCAAAACACAGGCTGTGGACCAGGAGGATCCGCATCTCTCGGGCACTTGTAGAAATGCAGATTCGCAGGTACGGCTCCAGACCTTTAAGGAATCAGCATCTCTGGGGGCAGGGCCCTGGAATCTGCATTGCACCAAGGCCTCTAGATGACTCTGATGTTCATACATCGTCAGGAGCACTGGCATGTTTGCTGTCCTGTGCCATTCACTAACAGACCTCTTGCCCAAAGCCTGCTCACTTTTTCCCAGGGCCCTCTGGCCCAGATTCCTGTCCGGGAATCCTGTCCCTGTTCCTTTCCCTCTCCCAGGTGAGGCTCCTGATTCCAGCCGCCACTGAGCTTCTCGGGACAGGGCCCCCTACCTGCACATTGCTTCCTGCGTTTCCTCAGCTCGCCTGGCTCAGCCTCCGACCTGCTGACTTATGGCAGCCACGGTCTTCCTTCCTTTCCGGCCTCCCTGCTTGCCTAGGGCTCCTCCTGACCTCCCCGGGAGGGTGACATCTACGCGGGGAAGCCTCTGGGCACGGAGCCCATTAGCACAGGTCCCCACACTGTCCTCGCTGCCATCTGTCTGCCACCTTGCTGCCCATCTTCCTCACAGCTGCCAGGTATGTTCCTAAGGAACAAAACTGATATTATCCTCAGCTTCAAAACTCCTGTAGATTGCTGATTTCCTGCGGAATAATGCCCACGCTCCTTACACGACATCCAAAACCCTCCAAGGGCCCCTTTCTCAGAGGTATGTCTCTCCCCTCTTTTCCCCATCCCTCTTGCCACCTCTACCTCGACAATATTCTTCTGTCCCCAGGTTTGTTCTCAGCCTAAGGACTGTCCTTAGCTGTTCCCTCCGCCAGGAATACTCTTCTGCCTCATACTTGAATGGTTCACTCGTAGTCACTCATATTTTGGCTTAAAGATTACCAATTCAAAGAAATCTGCTTTAATATTCCATCTAAAGCAGCCATCTGAAATGACCATCACGTCATCTGTTTGTGTCACTATAAAGCACTTTTAATGCCAATAAAAAGTGCTTATTTATATATATTTCAGTATAAGCTTCATCAAAGCAGAGACCTTCGCTATCTTGACCATTTAGAAACTGGGCCTGACAACAAAGCAGGTACTCAGTACGTTATTTGAAAAAGATAGCATGCAAGGAAGGAAGAAGAAGGTATGAAACGCATAAAATAAATGTGAATAAAGAAGCATGTCTCCATATTTTAAAAGTAAATACATGAAGAAGGCATGAAAAAAATATATATATAAGTGATGATGCTTGTGGGGTGACAAGCTTTGGCTTCCCAGCTGCTCTTTAGCAGAAGTGAACCATTTCACCTTCTCCATGACAGCACTTTCTGAAGATCCATATAATAGCACTTCTCAGCTTCTGTTGTAATTACTGATATAGCTGTCTCTTCCAATAACCTCCGATCTCCTTGTGGGCAAGAAAAGTGTATTTATGGCCCTCATGCCTGGCACAGAGCCTGGACAATAGTAGAGGCTTAATAAATGCTGAAAGAAAAAAAATGGGTGAAAGAAAGAAGAAGGAAACATTAGAATGGTGACGTTAGGAATGGAAAATGTGATAAAATTCCTCTCCTTTTCCGGTGCTGTTTCTTGGTCCAAGTCATTGGAAATGAATGCAGTAATGAATACATTTAAAAGGTAAGTGTAAGATAAGCACGTATAAGATAAGATAGCATGGAGGTTAAGAGCACGATCCTGGAGCCAGTCTATCTGGGTTCAGATCCTGGTGTAACCACTTCCCAGCTCAGGAAATTGGGACAAGTCTCTTAACCTTCCTGGACCACAGTTTCCTCATCTGTACCAATGAGATGATGATAAAAATTGACCTCATAGTGCTGTATGAGAACTAAGAGTTAATATATGTGTCAATTCGCTTTTGATGAATTTTAAAAAAAAATGCCCCCAAATTTAATAGTTTAAAACAATTATTAGCCCGGCCAGCATGGTTCAGTGGTTGAGCATTGACCTATGAACCAGGAGGTCTCTGTTTGACTCCAGGTGATGGCATATGCCCGGGATGTGAGCCCCATCTCCAGTGTGGGGTGTGCAGGAAGCAGCCGATCAATGGTGCTCTCTGATTGTTGATGTTTCTATCTTTCTCTCTCTCTCCCTTCCTCTCTGACATCAGTTAAAAATATATATTTTAAAAAGTGATGAGCTCATGGGTCTCTGAGTTGACAAGTTGAGCTGGGCTCAGCTGGGTGGTTCTCAGTGGTTCTGCTGGTGTCCCCAGCTCACTCTCGTGCTGGCGGTCAGCTGGCAGGTCAGCAGGGGCTGCTTGGTCCAGGTGGCCACACGCGCCTGTCTTGTTCTTGGCTTGAGCAGCGGAGCCGTGCATCTTCAGCATCTATCTGTGTAGCTGGAACTGAAGTTCCTGGCTGGCGTTTAAAGCTGAAAATGTGCAGTCACACACCAGAACCAAAGCCCCTTTCAACCCTTTTCTTCTGTCACCTTTGCTGACATCTCATTGGCCAAAGCAAGTCATATGGTCAAGTCCGGTCAAGAGGTAAAGAAACAGACTTCGCTTCTTGAGGAGAGGAGCTTCACGATATTGTGGTCACTCTTTACAAATATGTGAACACACACAGACACACACACTTAGGAGAGTGGCTAGCACAATGGAAGCAGCGTGCGAGGCCAGTCATCAGCACAGATGGCACTATCTCTGCAGATGCGTCGTGACGCAGCCCCTGCTGCACTGCTCTCAGTGAAAATTAAAGTGAATTACAAAATTAGAAGGGGAGACAGGGCACAGAACCAGAATAAAATAGCCTCACACAGTTTTATTTTATGGGAGAGGGAAAAAAAAGCAATGCTACAAAACTTTCAAAGCTAAACTCCATCTATAAGAGGCTGCTCATTTTTCTGTGTATCAGTATGGTTTAAGAGGCAGGATCCTGGATCCTGGGATCAAATCACCTACATTAAAATTCCAGTTTGTGATTTACTTGCTGGGTAAGCTCAGACAGTTGCCTAAGCACTCTAGGCCTTGACTTCTGCATTTGTAGAAATGGTAATGTGAACTCCTGAGATCCTTAAATGAGGTTTAATATGTAAAAATCTTCTAGTATATAGTGAGCACCCCAAACATATTAGCTATTGTGCCGGCCGGTGTGGCTCAGTGGGAGCATTGTCCCATACACCAAAAGGTTCAATGCCCAGCTAGGGCACATACCTGGGTTTGGGTTGGATCCCCAATTGGGGAACTTTTGGGTGGCAACTGATTGATATTTCTCTCTCATATCTCTATCTCTATCTTTCTTTCTCCCCCCCCCCACTCTCTCTCCCTCTCAATCTTTCTTTCTCCCTTCCCCCTTCTCTAAAAATCAATTAAAAATAATATATAGATAAGCTATTATTCTTCTTAATTTTATAAGAATCACAAATCATCTAATATAGTTCAGAGGTTCCCAAACTTGGCGGCACGCTGGAATTACCTGGGAGCATAAAAATAGTGACACCTGTCCAGTTCCGGGGATTCTGACACACATGGTCTGGCAGGAGACCGTTGCGCAGTGGAATCTGAAAGCTCCCAAGTGGGTCAAGGTTCAGAAGCACGGGTCTATTGGAGAGGATATTAGAGAGGATCCCGAGCAAACTCTTCATTTCATCAACAAGAAAACTGAGACCCAGAGGGGTGCTAGGCATTATTTAATGGCGGCCAGGTGGGTGAGAAGAAACCTGGAAACTGGTGGCCATGGGCTCCTGCCCACAGCTCTCTCTCTTTTATCTGGCCTCTGCCAGGTCAGGCCAACCCAAGCCAGCCTGCGTGACCCTCCTTGCCAAGAACTGGGAGCTGGGAAAGGGGAAGTCTACTTGATGCCAAAGGCAGTGTTCCTAGATTAACCCCAAGAGTTCTGGTCTCCCTTGGTTTTGTTTTTTTTTTTAATTTTTCAAAATATGTTCTTATTGATTTTAGAGAGAGGAAAGGAAATGCAGAGAGAGATAAAGAGAAAGATAGAGAGATAGAGATATAGAGATAGAGATAGAGATAGAGATAGAGATAGAGATAGAGATAGAGATAGAGATGATAGAGATAGAGAGGTAGAGGTAGAGGTAGAGATAGAGATAGAGATAGAGATAGAGATAGAGATAGAGATAGAGATTAGAGAAATAGAGATAGAGAGATAAACATTGATTAGCTGCCTCATGAATGCTCCCTACTGGGGATCAAGCCTGCAACTCCGGCATGTACCCTGACCAAGAATCCAACCGGGGACCTTTCGGTGCATGGGTCTCCCTTGATTTTATAACCTTCTCCCTATACCTTCAGGTTTGAGTCATAGCAGGATTCAGATTCTGCCCATGTTTGTTTGACTTGGACTTTCACTTCATTTATTAGTTTTCCTTCGCAATGAAGTTCCGTGTTATACATATATTCATGTGAGCTCCGAGCTATATTTCAAGGAGTGAAAAAAGGCAAACTCCTCTTCCTTTCATCTTCCCCTGACTCCACCCCATGAAGGACACCTGTCTGAGATTGCTTACCTTTCTGGTGAATAATCTTTGGTGTAGGGAATGGCCTCCTCCTTTAGAATTGTTTATGGAAATAGGAGTGCTCCTCAGTTCCTAACAGTGATTCTGTTGCAATGGCAACAGTTCTCAGGCTCAGAGGGCCGGCCTCAGCCCTGGTCAGGAAAGGCGGGCCTGGAGGGTGGTGTCAGCTCCTTGGAGAAAGGCTGACCGTGAGGGCGAGGAGAAATGGAGAGCTGGTGTGGCCAGGCTTTCTGAGGAGCAGGCAGACGCCTCAAAAAAAAACTCCTTTTTTTCTTTTCTATTCAGCGTTAGCCTTTACAAATATTAGCCCTTTGTCATTCTCTCAGAGCTTCTAATTACGAAGATCGAAGGGAACAAATTTAATGAGCAAGAGAAAGGTGGGTACAGAGCAAGGCTCCCAGGAACCTGGCCTTTTAAAAAAAGTGTTCTTACATGAATGAAGTTGGATTGCAAATTGAACATGCAATATGATCGCATATTTTATATATATATATATATATATATATATATCATATGATTATACCGCTGAATAATGGAATTATAGAGAATATTATGTTTGCTGGTCTTTCATTTCTGATTATGTTATGATGCAGATGTATTACTTATGTATCAAAAATGAACAATAAAATCATTATTTTACCAACAAAACAAATGCTATTGATCTTAGAAGAAAGCCCTGCAGTCATTCTTTTTTAATATTCATTACACCAAACTACTTTCATATTATATTTGGGATCTTTAAAGATTTGTCATGTTAACTGATTTCTTTAATCACTTATGGATTGGTGTGTGTGTGTGTGTGTGTGCGCGCGCGCGTGGTTGTATTTTTCAGATGCTATTTGGTTTCTTAAAAGAGTTATGGAATTAACTAATTTTTAAAAATCATTTATGATTCATGAGTGTGTGTACATGTGTGCACGCACGCTCGGGCCTATTGTATTTTTGGCCTTTATTCCAACCTTTACTTATCACTTTAAGCCCATCTGTATCACTTTCCTGGCCTTCTCCACATTGGTGACATTTCCAATTCCATCTGCAGATTTAATTAACGTGTTGCCTATTCACTCTTCCACATCACTGATAACAAGAGGCATAAACAAGAGGACCCCGTAGTGACTGCTCTGCCACTTCAATACCTCCCACAACTGGACACATCCTTCTGCTTTCCCTGGTTTCTAAGCCAACCTGATTGAAACTGATTTTGCAAGTAAAATTCACTCAGACATTGCACCCAATGATTTATGAAGTCCACGCAGCCGTGCGGTGTCCCATTAATCACAGACACTACAATAATCTATTTGTGTGCAGCAGTCCTCATAAATCGGAATAAAATAAATTCCACAAGCGCATCCTCAGCTTTTGCTACAGGGCACCTGGTTTTACTCAGGGCACCAGCCACATAATGCAACATTGGCAGACCGGCAGATTCCCGAGCTTGGTCAAGCAAGTAAAAATACGCATTTATTTCCAAATGCATGCCAAAGCTAAAGAAATTACAGCTTGATGATCCACCAGGGGAGAGAATTTCTTTGGGACTCAGCTCTCTCATGTATTTTTATGAAAACTGAAGTAAATAAACAGAGTATATGAGGCACACCAGTAAAAGTGGGGAGATGATTTTGTTAACAAACGGTCCAGAATTTTATCTTCAAGTAAATGTTGAGCATTGAAATGTTGTCATCATTGGGAGACTCTGTTTCAATGATATTATGAAACAGTCGGATAAATTCTCTTTTGAGATTGTTTCCATTTCACATAACAAAATATTATGGCCAGCTCATTTCATTTGTGAGCGTATTTCTTATCTATAATACACTCCAAAATTATTGCAAACCATGTCTGGTAAAGATTGTGAATGATCTAGCTAGGTCAGAGTCACTTTTTTCTCAAAATTGTAAATATTTTTGTTTTTTTAATTATAATTATAATTAAAATTTAACAATATAAGAATACATTGCATGAAATAATGGCATGAAAAACATTTTTTTTTAATGTTTGAAATCCTAACACACAGAGATGGTCACTCTTAATGTATTAGGTGAATAGATTTTCCAGAATATATGTGTTTGTATACAGACAGATAGGTATAGAGATACAGATGGATACAAATAGAATGAGGTAAGCTGAGATTCTACTGTAACTGTTATATTATCACCTGTTTTTTAAAAATGAACACTGTATTGTGAATATTTCTCCAAAATAATCAATACAGACCACATTATATCTTAGTAACTATAATATTCCATTACATAGATTTATTTACTCAAAACTCCATTAACAGACAGTTGGTTTATGTTCCATTTTTTAACTGTAAACGACACTATAATTGGCATCTGGTTATTAAAATTTTGTACATGTAATCACTTTCTCCTCTTAGAATAAGAAATTTTCTTAGAATAGGAATTCTTTTCTTAAAATAAACTCGTAAAATTGTGATATCTGGATCAGGGATTTTTCCAGCTAATATTTTTATGTGTATTGCTAAAATGCCTTTCCGAAAAATTATATCAAGTTTTACCACTGCCAGTAATTCGAAAGGTATTTATTGACCTCACCTTGCTAATCCTGGATATAGCCAATCTTTAAAAATGTTTGTCACCCTAACTGGTTTGTCTCAGTGGATAGAATGTCGTCTGTGGACTGAAGGGTCCCAAGTTTGATTCCAGTCAAGGGCATGTACCTTGGTTGTAGGCACATCCCCAGTGGGAGGTGTGCAGGAGGCAGCTGATGTTTCTAACTCTCTATCCTCTCCCTTCCTCTCTGTAAAAAATCAATAAAAAATATATTTTTTAAATTTTTTAAATAAAAAAATGTTTGTCAAGCTCTGGCTAAGAGAGAATTTTTTTTAATTTTATCAATCTGATAGATGAAAAGTGTTTTCTCATTATTTTAATTTGCATGTCTTTGGCTATATTTACTTGAACATCTTTTTATATGTTTATCTTCTCCTTTATATGTTTAACTTCTCCTTTGGAAGTTACCTGTCCTTGTACATTTCCATTTGGGGAAGGCAATGTTCATCATCTTTATTGATTAACAGAAGTATTTTTATACTATGTTAATGGTGCTTTTAATCAAAACTCAGGTATGAGCCTAATGAGTCTAATTTCCTTGTAGATTTGCAATTGAATCAGAGGTCCGTTCCAAAAATATATTGAGAAACGGCAACATTCTTAGAAAACAGATTTATTTTCCCGAAGTGACAATGTTATATTTGATTCTTATGTATTTGTTTAAGTAAAACATTCTAATCATTAGGCTTAAGAGCCTGTACTTTGGAATCAGATTGCCGATCTTCAAATCCTAAATCTTTCACTTGGGACCTGGAGGGCGACCTCAGACAAGTTACTCAGCTATTCTGTGCCTTGGTTTCCTCACCTGTAAGAAGATGATGATAACAGCTCCTACTGCACAATGCCGGTGGGCATTCCATGAGAGGGTGCTCATAAAGTATTTGTAACAGAACCGAGAACATTTAGGGCTCAGCTCTCTGATAGCTATTATTGAGTGCAATATTGTGTGGTTAAATGGCCTGCTCAAACCTAGACCACCAGGCAAACTTTAAGGCAGTGCTTAAATGGACGTTTATTGCTCTATCTGCAGGTAAGCTGTCCTGATGATCTATTCAGACTCCTCAAATTTCATTGGAAGAACTTAAAAATAAAAGAGAGATAGAAATCAGAAACCAAAGGACACCTTCGCCTTAGTCCTTTGGTGGCTTTTTGAATGCACTAAGACAGTGGTTCTCAACCTGTGGGTCGCGACAACTTTGGGGGTCGAAAGACACTTTCACAGGGGTCACCTAAGACCATCGGAAAACACAGGTATTCACATTATATTCATAACAATAGCAAAATTACAGTTATGAAGTATGGTTGGGGGTCACCACAACATGAGGAACTGTATTAAAGGGTCGCGGCATTAGAAAGCTTGAGAACCACTGTACTAAGAGAATAAAACCGTATGTTCTCATTCTTGCACAGGTCTCTCCCGTTTCGGCATCACCTCGGCAGGATTCAGACAGCTGAGACACAGGACAAGGGCGAGTTGGACGCCGAAGGGGTGGGAAACCCTGGAAGCTCAGTAGGTCCCTAAGGCTGGGCAAACTCAATGTGCTGAGCGGGTGCACAGCCACTGCCCGAATCTGCCAGTGAGGACATGGAGGCCCCAGCAGCCCACTGCGACGTTTTAATTCTGGAATATGATAACTAAGCTAGACCCAATGCAGGACGAGCTGGTATTGGATAGGGGGCGCTACAGTGTCATAATGAGGCATAGAGTATGAGTCACCAATCCTGGGTCTCCATCTTAACTCGGGCACATGGCCTATGACCTTGGGGTATTTCATGTAGTGTCTCTGAGCGTCAGTCCCTCTCCTGTGGAGATATCTGATCACACCTTATGATGAGATCGCTACGAAGATGAAAGGAGTTAAGCTACGCAAAGCATTTGGCATATAGTTCACTCCATGTGCTCAATGAATGGCTGCTAGGAAGCAGAGAAGACATCAAACTTATTTAAGAACTAAATTCCATGGGCACTGATTAATCAGAACAAGCACCTGGCCCATGAGGTGAATTAGAAGGGATCCCCAGTGAATGGAAGAGTTGGCCTAACTCATAAGAAGGGATGCAGTCCTGCACAGCCTACTGGTGTGTACTGTTTCTTAGAGATATTAAAAAAAGGGGGGAGAGGGGGATGAAGGGATGTTCATGTTGAATAAGTGTTCCAGAGTTTGGGGCTTGGAGAAAGAAACAAATACTCAACAGAACTGCATCCAGCATCCCATATAATCAGTCTGGAGTCAGATGGAGGGGAAAAACAAAATAGTAATGCAGGGAGTTGTGTTTTCTAGAGACTGCTACTCTGGGACCAGGTGCAGTGCCTCAGGGTGGTGTGGAAGGAGCCGGTGCACAGAGCGACAGGTGGGGCCCATTAGAAACTCAGGCAGCAAATGTGCAGGCAACAGAGCACAACCCACACTTCACCTCGCATCAGCTGAGGTTTGGATGCCGACAACCAAGTTATCTAGACAAAGGGAATTAGATTCCAGCTCTAGAATGAATCAAGACAGGGGAACTAATAACAAATGGGTTAACTCTGAACGGTGACCATTAGAGGCAAAAGGTCCTTTCGTGCTGTCTGCTCCATAACTGGCGTCAGGGCACATCCAGAGGCAGGTAAGCAAGTAACCCGCAAACGTGGAGGGGTAGCGGTGGGGGTCCACACTAGAACCTCCGTGGATGAGGCTGCTAAGAGTCAGCCAATTTCAGGTGATCAGGAGCTCATTTCCTCGTCTGTAAATGAAGCAGTTGAACCGGGGGTATCTGAAGCTTCTTCCAGGACTTTAAACGTTATTTCTGTAAGAAAGTCCAGGGCAAAGAGCAGATGCCCTTGGGTAGGGCACTGAAGGAGCCTCCAGCTCAATGAGCCTGTACTTTTCCTCAAAAAAATGTTAATTCCTAATAGGTTCTAAATGATTAAGTTATTCACCTAAGAAAATGTGGTTTTAATAAAAAGCAAGGAGCTTTTTTTTTAGGTTCTCACCATGCGGTAAAGAATGAGACGAAGACCCAACAGTGGTTTAGCCTCTTCGACTCAGGGAGCCCTAATCTCTCTTGGCATTGCAAAATCTACTGTGTCATATTACACTCTGCATCACAGCCCACTGTCCCATAGATAGCTATGCTATTTGGTGAGTCTCAGCCCACTCTCCCATAGATAGCTATGCTATGTGGTGAGTCTCAGCCCACTCTCCCATAGATAGCTATTTGGTAAGCCTCCCAACAAGTTTTCCGACTTCCAATCACAGTCCCTCTGTTCCTCTGCTGCCATAATTGCAACTTTTTATTAAAGAGGAGATACCATCACATGCAAGCAGCAACATCTATATATATAAAAAGCCAGCACCCAGAACGACCAGAGACCAGAACACCACGGCCCCTTGACCAGGCTGGCCTCGCCTCCCAGGGAGCGGTTAGGGGCACCCTTAGGCAAAGCAATAGAGTGTGAGTGTGATGGGGGAAAAGTTGAAGAAATAGGGGAGAGGGTATTAAGGGTCTGTGGGTTGGGGTGGTCGGCCCAGAGGTCTGGAGTGGGCTGGGGAAGGAAGAGGAAGACCCGACTGGAAAAGGCTCAGCACAGTACCTTCCTCATGGCGGCCAGGATGGCGCCAGCAGTGGACCGACGGGCGGTGGTTTGGTGAGTGGCCGGGACAAACATGTTCATGGCAGCGGCCGTCCTCCCGAGACGTCACTGGTTCTACACAGTAAACAGCTCTAACGTCAAAGCACAGAAAACCCGCCCCAGCTAGAGGCCCTGTGCTTGCAACGAGACTGAAGGAAACTCCACTGAAGGAGGCGCTAGAAAACCGGAAGTGTGCGGCCAGAGAGGATTGTGGGATGTGGAGGATGCCTGGGTGCCTAGGGCCAGACCAGTGGTTCTCAACCTTCCTAAGGCCCCGACCTCTTTAAGACAGCTCCTCATGGGGTGGTGACCCCCAACCATAAAATTATTTCTGTTGCTACTTCGTAACTGTAATTTTGCTACTGTTATGAACTGTAAATATCTGATAGGCAGGATGTATTTTCGTTGTTACAAATTGAACATCATTAAAGCATAGGGATTCATCACAAAAACAATATGTAATTATATATTGTGAAATATTTATTTCTAATTACAAATGAATGAAATTTTGTCTTGAATCGCGGTGTAGCATGGGTAATAGTCTTCGTATGACAACAGTAAACTACATTGCTACACTTTGCTACACCGAGGAGCGGTGTGTTGGTTCCTAAGACCATGGGAAATAGGTGTTTTCCGATGGTCTTAGGCGACCCCTGTGAAAGGGTTGTTGGACCCCCAAAGGGGTTGCAACCCACAGGTTGAGAACTGCTGGGCTAGACGTGAGCCTGTTACTGCACATGTGTATGGTCAGCCCTCTCGTCCTCAGCTGGCAGTATTGGGACGTGACTTCGGGCGGGAAGTTATTTGGGTTGAGGATTGCTGTTGCCTTGCCAGAGGAAGGTCAGAATGAAAGGTTTTGTTACTTTGGTTTGAGCCGCGAGGACCATCAGCTCTGCGAGAAGCACACAGGCACCTCCCCGGAGCCGCTGCAGATGAAGAGCACCATTAACGAAGCCTTCAATGAAGTCATCAAGATCTTCCAGCTAAAACCGGTTTGGCTCAGTGGATAGAGCGTCAGCCTGCGGACTGAAAGATCCCAGGTTCGATTCCGGTCAAAGGCATGTACCTTGGTTGCGGGCACATCCCCAGCGGGGGGCGTGCAGGAGGCAGCTGATTGATGTTTCTCTCTCATCGGTGTTTCTAACTCTCTATCCCTCTCCCTTCCTCTCTGTAAAAATCAATAAAATATATTTTTAAAAGACAAGGGTTTACTTCCCTCAAGTGTAAAAAAAAAAAAAATCTTCCAAGAGCAGGGCCGGTGCAGCCAGGAGTATCTGGAGCGCTTCCGGCAGGAGGGCAATGGAAGAGAGATGCAGAGGAGGCTGCTGAACTCAGCACGGCTCACGTCTCGCATCGCCGAGGTCCTCGAGAGCCGCACGGAGCTGGAGCAGGAGCTGCGGACACAGGCCGGGGACCACCGGGAGGTGGATAGGAGCATGAACAGCCGGAAGCCAGACCTCATGCAGCTGCGCCAGTCCCGAGCCCAGCAGCTGGTGCGGCTCACCCAGAAAGGCGCCCGGCAGCAGAAAGTCAACGGGGGAGGGGAATCAGAAATGAGCCTGAAGACCAGTGTGCACTGCTGGAGGATGGGGATGACCACCCCCACCATGAGGAACGAACCTGGTGTGTGGGCAGGACCAACCACACATACCAGCCAGGCGGAGGAAAGGCTGAACGGCCAGCGGGATGGTTCCTTCCTCACCGGTTTGAGCAGCCAGCGGGACGGCGATGCCAAGCACTGTGTCATCTGCTCTCTGGGCCACTGGCTGGGGTTGTGCGGGTCCCTGAAGGAGCTGGTGCTGCATTACCAGCACACCTCCCTCATGCAACACAACGATGCCCTATCGTCACACTGGCACATCCCGTGCAAGTCCTGGGCCCTGGACCCACCACCACCACCACCACCACAGCCCGCTGACTCATACAGAACAGGCCTCCATCTTTCTGTCTCTCTTTTTTGTGAATCTTTCTCTAAATTTCTCTCTTACTTTCTCTGAGTTTCTCTTTTCCTGTCACTCTGTCTCCATCTCTGTCCTGTCTGTCTCTCTCAGTCTCTGTGAGAAGAGCATACCTCCTCCACCCTGTGTCACCCTTCCCCATTGCCACTGCCCTCCCTTGGGTCTGGCTGCCCCCACCAGTTCCCACAGTACCCCCAATATCCCCCTGCCAGTACCTGCCATGTTTACAAAGCCCCTGGAGTGCTCAGTCTCAGCCTGGCGCCCTGATTTTTAAGACATAGACCTGGGGTCAGGGCAGAAAAAAGGCAGAAGAAATTTTGCTGGGCCACTTCTAAGAACAACTGCTGTGACATTTGGGGCCAAGAGGATCCCGCCCCACAGACTAACTTCCCCTGCAAACCCTGAAGTGAAACCCGCTCTGGTTACCCCCACGTGGAGCTGCCGCCCAGAAGCCCTCCTCCCCAAAAAACAAAATTATTAAAAATAACCTCAAGAGCTGGGCTTCCCAGGAACCGGGGCTGCTGCAGGTGCACCTGGGCCAGCGGCTGCCCAGAGCACCTCTGCTCCATGCAGTTTCAAGGCTTCTTGATCCTTTTGGGTTCTGATTTTGTTTCCTTCGCTGCAAACCCATTTTCTCCTCTTTTGGGACAAGAACCCTGGTTTTCTATGCTGCCATGGCCCCCCCTCCTGCCTGCCCAGCTCGGCTGGCAGGTGGTTTTTGTATGGTATGTTGACACTGGTGTGGATATAAAACATTAACTAAAAAAAGGGGGGAAGAGGGAGGAATGAAATAGTGACAAATAAGAAACTTTGGAGACAGTGAAGGGCAGACTGTTGAGAGCTCAGAATTAGAGTCTAATTGGAATAGAAATCCTGCTAACAGCACCTGATGCGTGAAAACTGAGCACTCTGCTGTTAGGTTTTCCAGTTCAAGTTTTTGGAGACTGCCTATTAAAACATTTTTGGTTGGAAAGTGTTTGTATAGAAGCCCATAAGTATTAAGTATTTCCTTTGTTTACCATGCTTAGCTCTCTGTAAGGTATATGGAATAATGGTAAATGCCTCATTTTTCTCCAGAAGCTTGATTTTTGAAATAAAAAATAAAGGAGAAGTATAAATATTAAAAATTTTTAAAAAAAGAAGCTGGAGTTTTAGGGGCAAAATCAGGTAGCCAGCTGAGCGGTTAGGGGCAATCAGGCAGGCAGGCAGAGCAGTTAGGAGCCAGCAGTCTCGGATTGTGAGTGGATGCAGGCCTGGCTGAGGGAACCCTCTCTCCTCCCATGCATGAATTTCATGCACCAGGCCTCTAGTTATTTTATAAACCACTGGGAAAGAAAGTAAACAACTGTTGATTAAACTATGGCATGAAACCAACTGTGGGATACACCTCACCTTCAGAGCTGTTAAAATATGGTGAAAGGGTTTTGAAACTGATAAGATATGGTGTCTTTATAACATAAGAATCCAATGAAGTCACTTGTCTCTAAGAGCTCCAAGTATTTCCCTATAGAGTGAAGGCTAAACTCTCTGCTCTAGGTTTTGGGCCTTGGCCATCTAGTCCACCTTCCCGGCCTTGTCTCCTATCCGTTGCCACCAGGCATCCAGTTACCTCATACTTTCATTTTTTTCCATTGCAAAAGCCTATGTGCTTTCTTTCACCAGCATAGAGGGTAGAGCAAAAGTAGGTTTTACAGTTGTGAGTACATGAAACACAGAGTTTATTCTTGAATTGGTGTACATTAAGTATCATCTCATTTTCCATACAAACAACTGTAAACCTAGTTTTTCCACACCCTGTATGTTAAACACCTACTATGTGCCAAGCCCTATGGTAGGCACTTCACCATTTCCTTTGCTTGCAATCTCTTCTCCTCCCTCTCTTGACCCTAAACCTGGCATCTATTCTTCCTTTAAGATTCAACTCATTTATCTTTTCCTTCATGAAAAAGTTTTGTGGCCAAAACCGGTTTGGCTCAGTGGATAGAGCATTGTCCTGTAGACTCAAGGGTCCCAGGTTCAATTCCCGTCAAGGGCATGTACCTTGATTGTGGGCACATTCCCAGTGGGGGGCATGCAGGAGGCGGCTGATGGGTGTTTCTCTCTCATTGATATTCCTAACTCTCTATCCCTCTCCCTTCCTCTCTGTAAAAAATCAATAAAATATATTTTTAAAAAGTTTTGTGAAACTTTTTTCAATTTCCTCATGCAAATTTATATTATACTATGTTAAAACTGCTTATTTACCAATTGCCCATACTAGACAGGAGACCTCCAAGCACAAGGAAAGTGACGTTTATTTTTATCATTAGAGTAGTGATTAGGAATGAAGGATCCAGCTTCCTGGCCTCAAAGGCTCTATCCTGTCTGTTAAGACATCTCCTACCCTAAGTGGAGGGACAGAGGTGAAAAGTAACATTTGGGGGGAAATATGGACCATGGAGGAGTATAATGGGTTTGATCCTGACACAGGCCAGAAGGACTACTATGTCCTAGAACCACTGACTAAATCTCATCTCACAAGCTTTAAAAGTAGCAAACATTTAGTGAATATTTGAACCTATTACAGGTTTTTTAAAAATATTAGCATTAAAAATGTTAAAAGACTTAGTAAGTATCTATTGTATGCTCAGAATCCTAGAGGTGCTAATTCCCTATATGACAGATGAAGAAAATAAAACACAGCCAAGACCGGTTTGGCTCAGTGAATAGAGTGTCGGCCTGCGGACTGAAAGGTCCCAGGTTCGATTCCGGTCAAGGGCATGTATCTTGGTTGCAGACACATCCCCAGTGGGGGGCGTGCAGGAAGCAACTGATCGATGTCTCTCTCTCATCAATGTTTCTAACTCTCTATCCCTCTCCCTTCATCTCTGTAAAAAAAAAAAAATCAATAAGATATATTAAAAAAAAAGAAAACACAAACTAATTTATTCAAAGTCACACAACAGGGATGAACACAGTCAAAATGTGATCCTGTCAACAAGATTCCCAAGATCATGTTCTTTCCATTAGAGCACTTTTTGGCACGACGCCTCACCATCATGGAGGACATTCCTAATTTAGACAATAATCTGACAAGGAAAAAATAGGAGAGCCCTCTTGTTCCAACTCCTGTGATTGGCACTGCTGGTGAGCTCTTCTCCCTAGCAAATCTAAATAGAACACATGACGTGATCTTTGGCAATCGTCAGCTAATGATAGAGACACTCTTGGAATCTCTTTCTTATATCCTCTTCCTGCATGGTTTCATGCCTCGTGAGCTCACTCTTACAGTTTTATTGCTAATCTCAGATCAGTAGTCATCTACACAGTCACAGCCTGCTGGCAGCCAGCATTTGGTCAAGGAACTTGATTTGTTGCATAAACTTTAGTTTGAGCTTGGAAAAGCTGGCAAAAAAAAAAAAAAACCTACAACTATAGCCAATAAAGTGACCAAGACACATTAAGCTCTCAGAGGAAATTAATAATAAAGGAGATGGATATGATGACCTTAGAATCCAATATCAAAATACTAAAATATTCTTTACCTTCAAATGACCAATATAAGGAGCTACTGATTTAAAGTTCATAATAAATCCAGGGACATGGATGCAATGAGGATGATATTACTGATATCAAAGGGGAGCACACATGGGAAGCTTTACAGAAGAGGCTTGGGGAGGAAGTAATATATTCTGAAGGACTTGGGGGGGAAATGAGGATTTGAAGGGTTTCATTCTCCTTTGAGTGCATATAACCTCAGTAACACGCTGTAAAGTCATGGGCAGTGATGGGCTGAGAGTATGGAGCCTCAGAAATAAAACTCACTGGGTAGTACAATGTAGATGGCCACCCTCTTATCTGAGTAAGTGGAAGGTTCCTTTACTACCTATTTTAATTGCCTTTAATCAATACAAACAAAATGCTAAGGTATTCTTGGAACATTATAATATTGGAAATTCTTTAAATGCCAGGATTAGTCAACGAACAAATGCAACTTAGTTATAAGTTTATGTCAAAGTTGCATTTTGTCTGAGAACATATAATAAATAGTGAGGGCCTGAATAAACAGAAAAATGTTATTTCTGTTCAAGCGAAAGTAGTCTGTTACGACAGGCTAACTGTTGTAACAAACAAGCCCCAAATCTCAGTGACTTATCCCAGTAAAGACCGATTTCTCACTCAAAGCTCACTGAGATGTAATGAGGTGTGTGTGTGTGTGTGTGTGTGTGTGTGTGCACGCGCACGCGTGCACGCGTGTGTGTGTGAACATGTCGTACAGGGAAGGTCTGCCTCAATGTCGTCATTCAGGGACCTACGATCTATCCATTGAGTGGTTCCAAACTCTATCCATTTAGTGCTTCCTACCAGCGCAGAGAATAAAAAACGTGCAAGATTGTGGAGAGGTTTCAGAGGCCGGCCTAGTCAAGATCCATCCTTTCCCCCCACATTCCATGGCACCATCCAACTGCAAGGAAGACAACTATGTGTCTAGTCATGTGTCCATAATGAAGAGAAGGAATATAGCTATTGGTAACCTACGTAGTGAGATCTCGTTTCAATGAAAAGACATCTGTAGGAAATATAGAACAGGAATATAAAAATATCAGCATTCTAACGAACGTGATCCTATCAGAATTTACATTCACACGAGTGATGCCTGGTTGTCACAAGTCACTGGAAAACCTCTGTGCTTGTTCGTGGAAAGAGCCGATGCCTACCATCTTTATAAAACTCTTTCTTTGACATTTTGCTGGAGCATGGGCTGATCCTTTTAAATATTCCTAATGGAGCTCCAGCCTTTGAGGACCAATTTGAAAGAGATGATAAAAAGTAAGTTAGAGCCCTGACTGGGTGGCTCAGTTGGTTGGAGCTTCATCCTGTACATAGAAAGGTTGTGGGTTTGATTCAGTCAGGACACAAATCTAGATTGCGGGTTCAATCCCCCATTGGGATGTGAACAGGAGGCAACTGATCAATGTTTCCCTCTTTCTCCCCTTCTTTGCCTCTCAAAAAAATCAATAAAAGCATATATCTGGATAAGGATTTTTTTTTTTTTCTTAAAGAATGTTATAGCCATGCTGAAACTGGTTTGGCTCAGTGGATAGAGCAGTGGTTCTCAACCGTTTTTAATGCTGTGACCTTTTAATACAGTTCATCATGTTGTAGTGACCACCAATCATAAAATTATTTTCGTTGCTTCTTCATAACTGTAATTTTGCTACTGTTAATGAATCATAATGTAAATATCTGTTTTCCGATGGTCTTAGGCGACCTTGCTAGCAGTTTTCAACCTGTTGAGAACCGCTGCTATAAAATCTAAGACCATCAGAAAACACAGATACTTACATTATGATTCATTAACAGTAGCAAAATTACAGTTATGAAGTAGCAATGAAAATAATTTTAAGATTGGGGGTCACCACAACATGAGGAACTGTATTAAAAGGTCACAGCATTAAAAAAGGTTGAGAACCACTGGGCTAGAGCGTCAGCAAGCAGACTGAAGGGTCCCAGGTTCCATTCCAGTCAAGGGCATGTGCTTTGGTTGTGGGCGCATCCCCAGTGGGTGGCTTGCAGGGAGGCAGCTGATCGATGTTTCTAACTCTCTATCCCTCTCTGTAGAGAATCAACAAAATATCTTTAAAATTACAATGTTAGAGCCACATCTGGTGAATGAAGAATATCATCTATTTGCGTTATAATATGTTGGGTCAGGTATGACAAGTAAACAATGAGGCTATTTCCCACGGGACTACAAGGCAATTCCAGCATAAACGTTATAAGAATGTTTTGAGTAATACCATCATTTTTTTAAACAAATGTAATTTTATTTCTTAACATAGATGCCATGTAAATTTGGCAAAAAAAAAAGTATCTGCAATTTGGATCTACGATTCTTCAGATGATTAAAACCATGTAGTAGAACAGGCAGCGGGGTGCACAGCGAACACAGGGCGCCGGGAAGCAATGCAGTAAGTGGAAATTCCTCCTCCGTGTTGTAATGCAGGGCTGGGTCCGCTTCCACCAGCTCCTTCCAGCTCTCCCGAAGAACGCCTGCAAGCACGGAACATCGGCCAACATGGCCTCCCCTTTTGAGGAGACTCAATCACTTACTTCCTTTATTAGCTCAGTTTTATAAAAGCACTCCTTCCTTGGGGAAAATTTTTAATTGAGGACCCACACTTTCCCCTTAAAAGCACACTGCCTACAATTTGCCGAGTTACACGATTCGGTAATTTTTCAGGTTAAAACGATTTGATGATTCATAGCTGAAACCTCCAACTGTTGAGCATTTTTTTAAGGGGAGAAAAAAAGCTTT
>PVJN01012848.1:41971-50290 GCA_004026805.1 Lasiurus borealis | reverse complement strand
TGGAAATAAGCCTTCTGCTGGTCTGCAGCCCTGTGCTTCCTCCAAGGTCCCCTAATTTCTAAATTTTCCTAAACCTGTCTTTTTCACCCTAAAAATTCCTGTTTCAGTGACACCTTCAGATCCCCCTCTGCCCCTGCCCACACTCCAGCATCACACTCCATGTCCCATGCTGCTCACACCACTGTTACCCCCTTTCACATAATTAGTATTTTTATCAGAAAGGAAGAAAGAGAGAACGTGAGAAAGAGAAAGGAAGGAAGAAAGGAAGGAAGGATGGAAGGAAAGAAGGAAGGAAGGAAGGAAGAAAGGAAGGAAGGAAGGAAGGAAGGAAGGAAGGAAGGAAGGAAGGAAGGAAAGAAAGAAAGGCAATTTTAGAAGTATTGGGTATTTGCATTCCTATAGGACAGTGGTCAGCACACTCATTAGTCAACAGAGCCAAATATCAACAGTACAACAATTGAAATTTCTTTTGAGAGCCAAATTTTTTTAAACTTAAACTTTTTCTAATGCCTCTTCTTCAAAATAGACTTACCCAGGCCATGGTATTTTGTGGGAGAGCCACACTCAAAGAACCAAAGAACCACATGTGGCTCATGAGCCGCAGTTTGCCGACCACTGCCTTAGGAATTCATTTTCTTCCACTCTTACCTTTAAATGCCATAGGCCATCAACACTGAACTACTTGTAGTTCCCAGAGCTCTCTTAAACTTCCCTGCCTTTTCCCAGACTGCCCTCTGCCTGGAATGCCCTCTTGCAGGTTATCTGCCTGGCAAACTCTCATTTATTTTTAAGCCAACGTCTGGTGCCAAAATTATATCCAATTCTCTTTCTCTAATCCCCTTCCAGGTAGGTTCTTCTTTTTCCATGATCTCTACCTTTATTGTGAATATGACCATTGTGGCAGTCATCATGTGAATTCTAACCTTTTTTTGTTCGTTTCTGATTCTCCATGATTCTGTAGGTTCTCTGAGGACAGTAATCACATTTTTACTTTTGTAACTCCAAGGCTGTAAACACTCAACACTAGTTATCCAGAAAAATTTTCGATACCATATTTGCCCCTGGGGACATCAACAGCAATCAGTTTAAGTGGATTCGTTATCTTTTTTTATATAAACAGCTGAAGCTTTTATGCATATGCCAAATATTTTGCCCTATGAATCTATTTTAAAAATCATGTTTTCTTAAAGCATGACTCGGTTGAGACAGATCTGAGTTAGATTTGCTGCTCACTCATTTGTTTCTTGCACAAGTCACTCCAACTTTCTGGGCTTGAATTTCCTCGCTGATGGAGTGGCTGCAACAATGCTTTCTGCATGGCATTTGTTGTAAGGATTACATGTGATAAGACATGCATTCTCTTTGTCTTTTCTGCCCCGGGAGTAGATAGGGAGGATGATCTACAAATGTCAGTTCTCTTACTCTCTCCCCTTCCCTCCATCTCTCTCCCTTTGGCATCCTATCTTTGTGTAAATTGTGTCATCTTCATGTCAAAAGTTTTGAGACCTATGACAACAGTGAACACTTTATACAGAGCTCAGTATGTGTCATAAGTGTCATGTGTGCTTTGTTGACTTAGCTACTGAAGTTGATCAGAGCCTTGCTTTGACAATGTTACCCTTTGGTGGTTTGAATTAACTCTCACAGTGCTGTGATGCTAAACTATTTTTTTATATTTCCTTGAGTTCAAGGGATGACATAGAAGCCTAGATAACTCCCATGAGCAATGCTTTTTTATCCAAAAAAGAGAGTAAGCATATACTTTATCCAAAATAGAGGGAACCTAGGTCAATGCTCAACCACTGAGCACACTAGCTGGGCAATTTATTATTTTCCTAGTTCCTTTAGTATAAAGTTACATTGTTTATTTGAGATTTTTCTTGTTTCTTCAGGTAGACATGTATGGCTATGAATTTCCCTTTTAGGACTGCTTTCACCGAGTCTCATAGGTTTGGGGTTGTTATGTTTTTATTTTCATTTGACTCAAGGTAACTTGATTTTTTCCCTTGATCTCGTTGTTGACCCATTCATTGCTTAGTAAAATTTTATTTAGTTTCAAAAAAAAAAAAATAGAGGGAACCAGAAAAGTTGCAATCACACAACAACAACAACAACAACAACAACAAGCACAAAGTTTTTTGAAAAAGTTAATATTATTTAAAAAAATAAACAAAACCATTGAAGTGGGAAGTAGTCACTCGGGAAACTTTGAGTTTATCTCTAATTACTTGGGGTGGGTGAGAGGGAGAAAGAAGAGCCCCAAATCTGTTCAGCGCTTAGAGCTTGTGGTTTTAACTGCCATTTACCCTTGACAGGAATTTCTCAAGTGACATTTGAAGATAAGGATCTGAGAGTGAATCCCAGGTAAGGCCTTCAATCGAGAATCTGGAAGATTCCTTCACAATACAGGAAAAATACATTTCTGATGTGGTTCCATCAGCCTCAGCTGGAGCTGCTGTCACAGGCATAGCTTGATCTCCTTTCTTGCAAAACAAAGACATATGTGGTTTCCTAACTCCTATTTCTCTTCTTCTTCCTCCTTTCAGCCTTAACATTGCTTGCTGGTTGCAGACAACTTGTTGTCTACCTAACCACCAGTCACCCCACTTCTTCCCGGCTAACAAAACATCAGCTAGTGGAAATCTATTCATCTCAGAAAGGGAGGCATCTATTCCAGTCACAGCCAAATAATTGTGTTCGGTCTAACTTATGTTGCCCATTCCCCTTTGGTAGAGTTGGGTTAGAAGTGGCCATATGAGCCTATTCCGGCCAGAGAGATATAGAAGGAAGTTGGCATCTCAGCTAAAATGACAGGCCCTCAGAGGGACAAAACTTTAATGAACTGCCTCCACCTTCATTCTACCTTGGGAAGGTGATGTGAAGCCAAAGTAGCTCACGCTGCAGCACCATCTTGTGACCATGCGATAAGAAAAACAAGAAAGAGAAGCCAATAGCTGAGAATGTCCTTCTTTGGGCAGGGGTGCTTGATGCCATTGTGAAGGCTCTGAACAAACCCTGGAGTTACCAGACTTCTTCTTAGATGAAATTAAATGTCCTTGTCCTAACCGGTTTGGCTCAGTGGATAGAGCGTCAGCCTTCGGACTCAAGGGTTCCAAGTTCGATTCCGGTCAAGGGCATGTTCCTTGGTTGTGGGCACATCCCCAGTATGGAGTTTGCAGGAGGCAGCTGATGAATGTTTCTCTCTCATTGGTGTTTGTAACTCTCTATCTCGCTCCCTTCCTCTATGAAAAAATCAATAAAATATATTAAAAAAAAAAAAAAAAGAAATTAAATGTCCTTGCCCTAACCGGTTTGGCTCAGTGGAGAGAGTGTTGGCCAGCAGATTGAAAGGTCCCAGGTTCAATTCTGATCAAGAGTGCATGCCTTGGTTGCAGGCTTGATTTCCCAGTAGGGAACATGTAGGAGGCAGCTGATCTATGTTTCTTTCTCACCGATATTTCGAACTCTCTATCCCTCTCCCTTCCTCTCTGTAAAATCAATAAAAATATATTTAAATTAAATTAAATTAAATGTCCTTTGAGTTCACCTGCTATAAACTGGTTCTGCTACTAATTTTTACAAAAATATTTCTAACTGATGTATTTGCCCGCACTATAGAGTTTTCCATGTTGTTATTTATAAGCATAAAGGATCAGGAACATTCATTTTAAGGTTATCTTTTCTTTTTTTTCCTCCATTTTCCCTGTTACATGGGCAAGAGGAAACTCTGCTGACTTTATACAAATCTTTAGAACTAATTTAATTCTCTTTGTTGTCACGAGTTCTAGTCTTAATACTTCTGCAAAACATTATTTCCCAAAAATACAGCCAGAGCTACGGGAGCAGGAATTTTCTAAAAACTGAAGCATTTCCCTTTGGGTAGCTGAAAAATCTTGCATCTCGGTTCCTCTCTGTGCATGTGCTCAGTCTTCTGCAGCCCATCTTCCCCTCATGCACTCTGGCTCTTTCTTCCCTCCAACTCAGATGTGCCTGCGACACTAAATTACTACAATGCCAATTCCATTTCTCATTCTATACTCTTCTTTGGCTCCGCGTGCAGCAACAACTAATTACAATGAGCTGTGCCCCTCACCTCGACTTCTTAAGAAAAACTGTAATGAGGTGCTGATACAGTTATGGGGCTGCACCAGATCACATCTGCTGTGGCTGTGCACAGGGACCATGTGACACAAACTTGGGTGCCGATGCCTGGCCTGTCAACAGAGCAGCAGGGAAGGGAACTCTTTGTAGGACAAACAGTGAATCCAGGCCTGCAATAGGTATCCTTTAGTTGGCATCATGTTAACAAAACAATAAGAGATTCTCAAATATTTATAGGATATAAACTGACATAAACCTACAATTTGTATCCTGGTCAGAGGGACAGGCTATGGAGGGTATGGTAGATAAAACAATAGCCTCCAAAAGATATCCATGTTTTAATGCCCAGAACCTGTGAATATGTTACATTACATGGCAAAGGAAAATCAAGATTCTAAGCAGCTGTCTATATAATAAAAGCCTAAGTGGTGGAACAATCAGAATGACCAGTCATGATGATGTGCACTGACCCCCAGGGGGGCAATGCTCACTGCAGGAGCTGCCCCCTGGTGGTCAGTGCACTCCCATAGGTGGGGGGCACTGCTGAGCTAGAAGTCTGGCTCACAGCTGGCAAGCACAGCGGCAGTGACAGGAGCCTCTCCTGCCTCTGGGACAACACTAAGGAGCAGTGAGCTGAACAGTAAGGAGCAAGGGTTCCTGAACTGCAAGAGGGCATAGGCTGGGTTGAGGGACACCACCACCCCACTCCAGTGCACGAATTTTGTGCACCAGGCCTCTAGTTTGCAATAAGATTATCTGAGTTATCTGAATAGGCTCAGAGTAATCACAGGGCCATTAAATGTGGAAGAGAGAGGTAGAAGAGTCACAGTAATGTTATGTGAGAAGAATACTGGCCGTTGCTGGTGTTGAAGAAGGAAAGGGACTTGAGCCATGGAATGCAGGTGCCTCTAGAAGCCGGAAAGGGCAAGAACACAGGCACTCTCTAGAGCAGTGGTTCTCAACCTTCCCAATGCCGGGACCCTTTAATACAGTTCCTCATGTTGTGGTGACCCCCAACCATAAAATTATTTCCTTTGCTACTTCCTAACAGTAATTTTGCTACTGTTGTGGATCGTAATGTAAATACAGTGGTACCTTGAGATATGAGTTTAATTTGTTCCGTAACCTTGAGGCGTGGGAAACTATGAGACGCTCTAGTCGAGGTAAACTGGTGGGTCGTGTGCAGCCGACCGATCCGCACTATTACTCCTATCTCAAATGTTGCTCGTATTTCAAAGCAAAAATCGCTCGCTCGACAGCTCGTATCTCAAAAATCTCATATGTTAGGGCACTCGTATCTCGAGGAACCACTGTATCTGTGTTTTCTGATGGTCTTAGGCGACCCTTGTGATGGGATCGATGGACCCCTAAAGGGGTCTCGACCCACAGGTTGAGAACCGCTGCTCTAGAGCTTCCAGAGAGGAATGCAGCATGACCAACATCTTGCCTTTAGCTCAGTGAGACCCTCTGGGACTTCTGGCTACCAGAACTGTAAGGTAATAAGCTTGTATTGTTTTAAGCCACTAAGTTTGTGGTAATTGGGTACAGTAGCCACAGAAGACGAATACAGAGTTATGATGGGTGCTTACTTTTATGTGCTGGCTCATGTGTTCTCCTTCAATCCAGACAACAAAACTGTGGCTGCCCTTATGAGCCCTGTTCTCCCCGTAAGGACATGTAGACTAAGTGATTACACAGGGAGCCAGCAGCACTGCTTCATTCCCGCGTCCACGTTCTTTCCAACAAACCACAGCTGCGTCTTCGGAAGAGTCAGCGGTTCCAAACCTTCGCTGTAAAACGGAATCACCTGGCATCTTTAAAAATTCTGGTGTCTGGTTCCCATGCCCAGACATTCCCCTTTAATTGGTATTGGTTGTAACCGGGCCATTCGTTTCAAACTCTCCCCAGATGGTGCTGAAGGGCAGCAAAGTTTGACAAACATCCTGCAGGAAGGGTTATAGAGCAGGTGATCCACTTCATTTTATTCACCGTGGATGAAATACTGTAGAAACTTCATTGTTTATATGGTCAGAGTGCCTTCGTTATATGTCAATGTGCCACAGTTCAAAGAACCGGTCGCTGACATTTAGTGAGGACTTAACTGTAATGTCTTGATGTTAAATGATGACATTACAATTCCTTTTCCTCTTTGAAGTGACATTTTCATGATTCCCACCTAGGTTGCCCCCCAGAGACCCACCCGGGGAAGCTTCTAGATTATATACTGCTTGGCTTGATCCTCATCGTATCTGATCCAAATGGTCTGGAGGAGACTGATCAGGTATAGTTTAAAGCTCCCAGATGATTTGAGTGTGTTTTTAGGGTTGAATACACTGACGTGCTTGCTGGCTGGAAACCTGCCTCTGCTGTGAATCATTCTGCAAACTCCAGGCGCTGGTGGAGAAAAGGAGGTTTTCAGAGCCAAGCAGGCTCCTCCACCACCCCGTGGGGTATGCAGGGGTGGGTGTTTCCAGCTGTCCCTCCCAGGAAGTGTTGGCGGAACTTCTCTACCAGCATTGAGCAAGAACTCACTGGTTTTGAAGAACAGCCAAGCGAACACTTGTAACCTAACATTTATAAGGAATACAAAATAAAAAAGTCTGTGAAGGTACGTTAGAAATGATACTATGAAGCCGACATGAGCTGCTCTCAAGCAGACAGAATGGATAAGGCTGTTCGTTGTCTTTAAGGACCAAATCACTCCGTGAAAGACTGCTGCTGTTAGCCCCCTGTGGTTCCTAATTGTAGAGGAGAAAAATAGCATTTCCATGGAAAGTTCTGGCACTTAACATTCTAACCTAGTTGTCACCTTTAGTGAGATGCAGTGTGAAGTCCACAGGGTCATCTACCCAGTATTCATGCTAAAGACGTGTCACTTGGATCTTGTCACAGCTCTGGACCCACCTTCCAGCTGCCAGGACACACCTGGGTGAAAAGAACGAGGTAATTCCCCCATGAGATGGCAGGCAGGTGAATCCAGGCTGTGGGACATTCTATAAGACAGCTGACAGGTTCATTCCCACATCCATGTCCAAGGACAATTAAAAAAAAAAGTGTGCTATTTTTGCAATATATGTAGGTATAGACATACCAACACACACTCATACAAAGCAAAATGTCAAAATGTTACCAGTTGTTGAATAAAGGTGGTGAGTACACATTGCCCTCTTCTTTAAACTTTTTGAGAATAGAGATGGCTTCTACAACATTTGGGGAAATATCTCTATTGCTAATGTCTCTGTGTTAGAAAATGTCTCTAGGAGTGTTAGAGGTGAACATCATTCCTGCCACGTTTTCTCATTGCTTCTGGAAGATCCCTGGGAGTGTTCACCGAGTACAGGCCACCGCCAGGGACAATTTCTTTCTCAATCGTGACCTTACGTCTCTGGAGTAAGTCTTTCCCAGGCTCCTCTCCAGAGCCAACCCACCTTCCAGACACCAGCTAGAGTTCCAGCTTCCCTATGGCAAAGGCTTTGATGCCTTGCCTCTGTGAGCTCCACACTTAAAAGAAAAAATAATAAGGTGTGAGCATAATGGGATGTGATTGACTTTTCAAAATCAGTGTACTGTAATTTACATATTTAAGAGCCCTCTTCAAAAGCAGACCTTGCACAAAACAGGTTTGGGGGTTTGCCTTTTAGGATCACCGCCAGAGCCTATTTTACATTCTCATTGGTCACGTATCTCTCTCCCTTAAGGGTGGATTTAACTTGTGTGAATAGCCAAGTATCCTTGGGAGTCACAAGTAGTAAATAAAGTAATTAAGCAAATGCAGGAATGCCCTTCTGGTCGATTGCAACGCTTGATGGTGTGCAGTGATATTTATTTTTTGAAATAAACTGGCTTTCATAATACTTCCTTTTTAAATGCAGTCCCAAAATGTTTTAGGTATGTTAGCATTATTTGAAAGGCATTACAAGCTCAGCTTTCTGGATAGTCCATTGCTCCCTTGATTTCTGACTCTGAAATCACTAGCCAAGAAACCTTTCTGGGAAACCTCAGTTTGATGAGATTTTAAGATTATCGTTTCTTTTTTTTCTCCATTTTCCCCGTTACTTGAGTAAGAGAAAAGAAACTCTGATGACTTTATAAAAATCTTTAGAACGAATTTAATTCTCTTTGTTGTCACAAGTACTAGTCTTAATACTTCTGCAAAACATTAGTTCCCAAAACACAGCCAACGCAAACAAGTCCTTTTGATTCCCTCTCAGACAAGCA
>PVJN01012848.1:0-36871 GCA_004026805.1 Lasiurus borealis | reverse complement strand
CTGCATGGACTTGGTAAATGGCCCCTGCTCTCTGGATCTCACCCTACCCACCTGTGACCTAATAAGAAATATATATTTAGCCTCTGGCCCTGGTTCCTGACAGGGAGTTCCTAGCACTGGAGTGGTGGGGGTACTAGAAGCATCTTTGGTTCTAATATTAGGGCTTTGACTCTGCCTCTTTAATATATATATATATATATATATATATATATATATATATATAAATAATTGATTTCAGGGGGAACAAAGGAGAGGGAGAAAGAGATAGAAACATCAATGATGAGAGAAAATCATTGACCGGCTGCCTCCTGCACTCCCCCTCCTGGGGATCAAGCCTGCAACCCGGGCTTGTGCCCTGACCTGGAATTGAAATGTAACCTCCCTGGTTCATAGGTCAATGCTCAACCACTGAACCACACTGGCTGGGCTTGACCCTGGTTCTTGACATAGAGCTCCTAAATTCTTTATAATTTCTTGAGCGATGGGTGTGATGTGAATATCTCACACAGAGCTCCCAAATCTCTTTAAATTTCCTTTCTTTTGTGTAATGAGGTGACTTTTGGTGGACTCAATGGTTTCAGGATGGTCATCAAAAAGACCAAGCCATGATTAAAAGCTTAGAGTTTTCAGTTCCACCCACTAATCTCCAGGGCGGGGAGAGAGACTGGAAACTGGGTTAATAAATCAATCACGCCTGTGGAATGGAGCTTCCATAAAACTCTATGGGATTTGGGGAGCTTCTGAGTTGGTAACCCCATCTATGTGCTGGGAGGATGGGGCACCCCAACTCCACAGGGACAGAAGCTCTTGTGCCCAGGATCCTTCCAGACCTCACCCTATGTGCCTCCTCATCTGTTTGTTCATCTGTGTCCTTTATTTTTCTCTGCGTGCATTGGCCATTGGCTCCCACAACTATCCTACTGCTTGTCTATGGACTCACTGAGCCAAGATTCAACCCACGTATGTCTAACCTCACAACCCACACTCTCAGCCGAAACTCTCAACTACTTCTTCATAGTATACATGCAATATCTCATACGATCCTTATGGGAAGTCTTTAAGGAGGGTATTTTTTTAATTGTTTTTCTTTTATAGATGAGGAGGTGGAGGCTCAAAGACTTTAAGTGATTTTACCGTAATCATTCATTCAGTGAGAGCCAAAGCGAGCCCTCAAACAGATCAACTGCTTCACTCTCCCTGACCCATTCATGAGAAAGAATCGCTCCTCCCTTGAGCCCCACACAGCTTTATAAATACCACTGTCACCACAACGCACTCCAGTTATGTGTGGATGTAACGTGAGCCTTAAGCATGCCAAACACTTGTGGTTCAGTCTGGCTATGAGGTCATGATTATAGACGTACAGGCAGTCAAAAACATCCAAAAAAGGAAACCTTTATTCTTTACCTTATCTCTCAAAAATAAAGGAGGGGGAGGGTCCAATTCAAAATATCCAGTTACATTTGTAGATTCCCTCCTCCCTTCTCCCCAATTCTTACCCCATAGCTCCAGAGCCTCTCACTCATCACCACCCTCCTCTTCCTCCTCCTTCCCAGCTTCAAGAGTCATGTTTCTTTCACTTCCCATCTCCTCTCTTTCTCTGAATTCCTCTTATTAGACCTACTTAGCCCCTCCTCCAAGTCTTTCACTTTTTCTTATCAGCTACTTTTATTCCTGCATCACCATCTTTTGCTTAACCTCAGAGAGTGTTTCACACCTGAAGTCACTCTGAGGAGCCCAAGAAAGTAGTCTTCTCATCTAGAGCAGGACAGAGGTGGGATGGGGTGTGGAGGGACAGCCTGGAGACATTCCCACTCATACTCATACACCTGGTCGTTTCAGTAATGACAGCCACCATCCTGTGAGTACCACTTCTGTTCCAGAGGCTCTTCTGGTCAGCTTATCGATGCTATTTCTAATTTTTCCAGCACCCCTGAGAATTAGGTATTCCATTTGAAGGAACCAATTCAGAGGTTATGTGGTTTACCCAAGGTTCCACAGGACACCTTCAAAGCCATCTTCCTTTCCCCATCCCACCCGACTGCTTAACAAATCTTCTAACTAAACCATAAGTTCCTCAAGGTTGATACCATATCTTTTTAAAATATATTTTATTGAATTTTCACAGAGAGAAAGAGAGAGGGATAGAGAGTTAGAAACATCGATGAGAGAGACATCGATCAGCTGCCTCCTGCATACCCCACCACTGGGGATGTGCCCGCAACCAAGATACATGCCCTTGACCAGAATCAAGTCTAGGACCCTTCAGTCCTAAGGCCGATGCTCTATCCACTGAGCCAAACCAGTTTCGGCTTTTTAAAAAATATTTTATTGTTTTTTTAAAGTGAGTGGAACGGAGAGTGGGAGGGAGACACATTGATGTGAGAGCAAAGTCTCAACTGGCTGCCTACTGCATGCCACCTACTGGAGATCCAAACCTGGCCATGTTCCCTACCGGGAATCGAACCAGCAAACTTTGAGTGCAGAGGACAATGCTCAACCAACTGAGCCACACCAGCCAGAGCACCATGTCTTATTTACCATTTTGTTCCCAAAACGTACTATGGAGCTGGGCACAGAACAAGTATTTGAACAAAATGCAATGCTCTCATCACACCTTCAGTACAACTCTAAAAGAAGCCACCTCACCCTCAGAAGTAGTAATTGTCCTTGTCCTCCATTGCTGAAGCCATGATGCTCACACCTATCTGGGGCCTCAATCTTCACACATAAGGTTGGGTGGGCTTTTGCATACATGGAGTCCAAATTTCTCATTTTATCCACGAGAAAGAACCGCTCCTCCCTTGAGCCCCATACAACTGTGTACATACCCCGGTCACCACAACGCACTCCAGTTACGTGTGGATGCAGTGTGAGCCATTACACACTGCGCTCGGAGCACTGTTCGTCTGATTAATGACCTTTCCCAGTGGCTTCTTCTTGCTGAAGGGGAGTGGCAAGTACAGGCAGGAATTCGGCGCTGGCCTCCTTCAGGTGGTTTCTAGCTACCAGCCTGGATCTGATCCTGGTGAGCTACGGCAAACAGCTTCTCTTTTTACACGATTTCCCAGGAAGCTTTATGCTCTCTTCTCAGATTGGGTTCAACAAAAATTATCCTTCAATTCTGGGAAAACCATTTGTTCATCTAAAAAAAAAAAAAAGAAAAAAGGAAAGAGTGCTGACCTGAGAATAAAGGAGATTTGGGTTCTGGTCCTGATGGTTCTGACGGTTGGTCAATTTCCCAAACATCTGACAGCCGCCTGTGAGTCAAGAGTTCCCGGCTGGCTTTTCATAGACGGCATGGCATTCTAGGGCACTCCTCCCAGCCCCGCTGCTCTGCTTTTCTCTCTCCTTTACTCATGGTCTGGTGACTCTCCTACCTTTCCCGGACCCCTCTTCAGGTGCTTCCTTCATAATATCTCAGGTGCTTCCTTGATAAAATTCTTGCACATTTTATTCAGTCTTGGCATCTGCTTCTTGGAGGACTCAAATTAACATAAGGCTCTGGCCTACCTTTCCAAACACATTTCTTCATTGTGCAAATTTGCCTTATTAGAGTCCCGCAATCATGCATCTACTTTCTCCCCCCTACCCCGTTCCAGATGCAGAATTCATTTTCATTTCACCAGTATTTACAGAATGCCCATCGTGTACCAGCGACCGTGCTGGGTGCTGGTGGCAACAGTGATGGACAAGCCAGACACAATCTCCTGGAGCCTAATTTCTGGTGCCATGACCCTCTGCCTTTATTTCTCTTTACTAAAATCCTACTCATTCTTCAACCTCAACCACCTCCTTCTCTCATCCTCTGGACCACTGTCCACCTGGCCTAATCATCTCAAATCTAGGTACCAGGCAGCCACAGACACCCCTATTCCCCAGAGTCCCCTGAAATCCCTCAAACTAGCTAATTCCTAAGATGACTTATTGCTCCCCACTTATTTGTTCCTGAAGAAACCACAGTAAAGACTCTGCTCACACCAAAACCGGTTTGGCTCAATGGGTAGAGCGTCAGTCTGCAGACTGAAGGGTCCTAGGTTAGATTCTGCTCAAGGGCATGTACCTTGGTTGTGGGCACATCCCCAGTAGGGGGCGTGCGGGAGGCAGCTGATTGATGTGTCTCTCTCATCGATGTTTCTAACTCTCTATCCCTCTCCTTTCCTCTCTGTAAAAAATCAATAAAATATATATTTTAAAAAAGGACTCTGCTCACAGTTCCCCCACCCCCTCTGCCTGCTGACTGACCTTGGTGGCCCCATCCCCGTGACGTGGTATGCCCTCTCCTCCTGGGAACTGTGAGTAATGAACTCTCTTTTCAATGGCTACAGACTCCTGATGTAGCCTTATCATGCCTCGAATTTCCTACTAATACATTATAGTTTAAAGTATTAGGAAGGTATCAGATTGTTTTCCTGAGGGCAAAGTTGTATGGAAAAAAATGAATAGTGTGTCATTTCATATTTGGTAAAAATACCCAATTGTTCTGGAATTCCAAATAGTGTAAAACCTTTATAATAGTGTAAAATGACTTCATTTTCCTGGCGGGTGGAAACATCCAGAATCTGCAGTGGTTTTCCACCAGAGTTAGAGGGAATCTGTGAGGGGGAGGAGAGAGACTTCCATGTTTGTCTGAATGGAGCTATGGTAGGACTAGGATGTTGTAACAAAAAAGAACAATTAACCAGGGGAGTAAAGACAATGGAAGTGGATTGTTTTCCCATGGAATCGTGGGAGGTGAGGAGTCAAGGCTGTTAGAAGCTTTGTTCCATACACTCACTCAGGGCCCTGCGGCCTTGGTCCCACCCATGTGGTCAAGGCTGGGCCTCCGCTGGTTCTAGCCAGGTTGTCAGTGACCACATTCTGATACTTGCCAGTGAAATATATTTCCAGTATAATATTTTAGTTGACTCTTGATACTCACTGCTAATGTCTTATTAGAAAGCTCTAGTTTAAAAAAACTCACATTTCTTTACATTTGATTTTTTAAATGTCAGCCAAATGTACTTGAGTTTTTAAACTAGGTGGACAACCTTGATTTATTCTCCAAATATTTAGGTCTCAGATAGTATAGTGCATATAATGCTTAGAAAATAGTCACCGTAGAGGCATAGAGGGGGCACACTGCAGGGCGCTCTTAGCCCATAGCCTAGAGGGGCCCATTTGGTGTTCACTCATATTTTATTGCTGAGGACTTAGACTTACCTGCCTTTAGGCTGGAAAATAGAGTGATTGAGTAGTCACACATCCAACTAGCATTTAATTACATGAAAGGAGAAAGAACTGATTTGAGAGAAGAGTGGCTAACTCTGCCGCAGTACCATAGCCTGGAAAGGTGTGAGAAATATAGCCTTGCAGGCATCTTATGAGGTCTTGTTTGTACTTAACAGTCAGCAACACTTGAGCTCAGAGTGGTAAACCAATTAATTAGTCCAAGGTCACAACCCGTTGAAAGGGAAACTGAAATTTGAAGTTAGGGTTACTAGATTTGAAAACTTCTTTTCCTTCTTTTATGTTTATTTTTTTTAATTGATTTTTAAAGAGTGCAAGGAAGGAAGAGAGAGAGAAATGTGTTGTTTCACTGACTTACGCAAATTCAGTAGTTGCTTTTTATATGTGCCCCAAGCCGAGATGCAAACTACAACCTTGGCACAGTGTGACAATGCTCTAACCAACCGAGTTACCCAGCCAGGCCTCTTTTCCCTCCCAGCTTTACTGAAGTATAATTGGCAAATAGAATTGCACTATTCATTTATCAAATAAAATAGTTTAATATCCTATCTGATAAAAGAGTAATATGCAAATTGACCATCACTCCAAGACAGAAGATGGCCACCCCCATGTGGTCAAAGATGGCTGCCCCCTTGTGGACACAAGATGGCCTCCACAAGATGGCCTGCAGGGGAGGGCAGTTGTGGGCAGTTAGGGGTGACCAGGCCAGCAGAGGAGGGCAGTTGGAGGTGACCAGGCTGGCAGAGGAGGGCAGTTGGGGGAAACCAGGCCAGCAGGGGAGGGTAATTGGGGGGGACCAGGCCAGCAGGGGAAGGAAGTTAGGGGCAACTGGGCAGGCGGTGGGAATCAGTCAGGCTGGCAGGGGGTGGAGGGTTAGGGAGTGATCAGGCTGAAAGGCAGAAGTGCTTAGGGGCAATCAGGCAGAGGCAGGCAACCAGTTGGGAGCCAGCAGTCCTGGATTGTGAGAGGAATGTCCAACCACCCACCGGGATTGGGCCTAAACAGTGATCAGACATCCCTCAAGGGGTCCCAGATTGGAGAGGGTGCAGCCTGAGCTGAGAGACAACCATCCCTATGCACGAATTTCACGTACCAGGCCTCTAGTATGAATATATTGTGAAAATTTCCCATCTACTAATTAACTAACACATCCATCACTTTACATATTCACCATTTTGTTTTCTTGGTGAGAACATATAAGTTCTACTCTATTAGGAAATTTCAATTATACAATGAATTGTTATCACTATACTCATCATGTTGTACACCAGATCCTCAGGACTTATTCATCTTATAACTGAAAGTTTGTATCCTTTTACCATCCTCTCCCTATTTTCCTCCATCTCAGCCCCAGGCTTTTCACTCTCTGTTTCTATGAATTTGACATGTGTTTTCTCCCTGCCCACCCCCCACATAAATGAGGCCATACAGTATTTATCTTTCGGTATCTGATTTATTTCACTTAGCATAATGTACTCTAGGTTCATCTATTTTGTCGCAAATGACAGAATTTCCTTCTTTTTCTTTTTTTTTCATGTTTATTATTATTATTATAATTGATTTCAGAGAGAGGAAGGGAGAAAGAGGGAGGGATAGAAACATCAGTGATGAGAGGGAATCATTAATTGGCTGCTGTTTGCAAGGCCCCTACTGGGGATTGAGCCCACAACCTGGGATATGCCCTGACCAGGAATCAAACTGTGACCTCCTGGTTCCTGGGTTGATGCTCAACCACTGAGCAACACTGGCCAGGCTTTTTTAAAAAAATATTTAGGACAGTTTATATTTATTTTCTTATTAATATTCTCCAGTTAAAATATTTCTTCTCTCTTTAATTTGATTGAGCTTTTTATTTTAGTCTCCCTTTTCTTTCTTAAGCCTATAATTTATAAAATGTATCTATCTGTATTGATTTTATTTCCAGCTCACATATCCTTTATTTGATTTCCCTCATGTTTATTTCTTGCATGCAATCACCCTCATTTCATATCTAAATTACCATAATTCAAACATTGCTTTTCTGTTCTATTCACTGTTTATATTATGTTTTTTTCTACCTCATCTTTTTTTCAACAACTCATTCCTGCAGAAATAGAAATATTCTTTGTCTGAGTTAGCCTATCTAGATTTCAATCAATCAATAAAGTCCATGAAATAATAAAAATGGTATTTTAAGTTTCCAAAGTATGCTTGTGTATTAAATATCAAGCCATTTTATGACATAAACTTGAGTTGTAGTACTGATTCTTTTGGGGTTCCATGTGCAATACAAAATGCCATACAGTAAGGTCACTGAAATCGCACAGTGGTTTCCTGGAAACAGAGTCTAAGTACCAACATCACTGTTCACAAGGGAGAAAGGTGAACGGGAAAGCATAGCAGCCAACTGATAAGCTGCAATTTCATCTCCTGGTTCTTACCATGTAGTCTCTCAATATACTTGGGCTTTAGTCCAGGACAGTCCTATATAATAAAGAGTGAATATGCTAATAAGACTGGACAGCAGTACATTGGGCCTCTAGTGTTTACATATGTTAATTATATTAGATTAGTAAAGGGAAATCAATTAGATTTTGAGCTTACTACATTCAAGACATTTAATTAAGAGAAATCTTTTTTATTAAGAGGAATTTTAAATTACTTTTCTGTTACAAGTAAATCTATGTAGACATGTCCTAAAACTTCAATGATATATATAGTAAAAAGAACACTGTTCAATACCCCTCAATATAATAAATTCTTTCTTATATCTTTTGTGTTCTAATAGTCATAGAATATGTATTATGATTTTTTTTAAGAAAACTAACAAAAGTAGCCTGGCAAGTGTGGCTCAGTTTTTGAGCATCGACCCATGCACCTGGAGGTCAATAGTTTGATTCCTAGTCAGGGCACATGCTCGGGGCTATGGGCTCCATCCCCAGTAGGAAGCAGCTAACCAATGATTCTCTCTCATTATTGATGTTTCTAATTCTCTCTCTTCCCCCCTTCCTCTCTGAAGTAAATAAAAATATATTTTTTTAAAAAAGTAACAGTAATAAATAGGTTATTAATACTCATCTAAGCATCAGTTAGGAAGCACAATTAGGATGAGCTCTGTGGCCATGGGCAGTGGGAACTCCACCCGTACCAGTCAGGGAAGGCTAAACTGCTGTAACAAGCAGTCCCAGCGTGTTAGTCCTTGACACAAAAAGTTGATTTTCACCCATGAACTAATCCATTGTGGATGCTCCTGGTCAGGCAGCCCTCCTGGGTGGCTTCTTCCAAACAATGACTCAGGACCCCGGCTCCTTCAACCTTGTGTCTCCACCAACCCCTAAGGCAGTGGTTCTCAACCTGTGGGTCGCGACCCCTTTTGGGGGTCGAACGACCCTTTCACAGGGGTGGCCTAAGACCATCGGAAAATGCAGATATTTACACCATGATGCATGACAGTAGCAAAATTTCATGGTTGGGGGTCACCACCACATGAGGAACTGTATGCAAGGGTCGCGTCCTTAGGAAGGTTGAGAACCACTGCCCTAAGGCATTTTCAACTTCCCAGAAAAGGAGAAACCTAAGAACGGATTGTGTGGGAGGGCAGTTACCAGACCATATACAGTACACAAGGGCGATTCTGGGAAATGTAGTCTGCCTCTATGCCTTGGAGGAAAAGGAAATAGAGTCAGTCAAGTGAACACATAGGACCCCAGCTGTACTGCTTATCTGCCTTCCTCTCTTCCTCCCTTTCCATGGCTGTACGATGGAGATAATAGCACCCGTCCCATCAAGCTGTGAGGATGGGTTTGTTTGCTCCAATAGGATGTAAGAATATAAGGTGCAGAGTGTGTATGTGTGCATTTTACTCTCCTATTCACTTGCATGCTCCTGGGGGCAGCAGCCATGCCCTCTCTCTCTTTAGGCAGCATGCACCGGGCCCAGAAAATGGTGAGCACTTATTAAATATTCATTCCTCCCCCTCCATCCCCTGAGTATATACACACAGCATGCCAGCACCTCTTTGCTCCCATAATGACAAGCACCATGCTGGGCTCAGTGGTAAATGTGCATAGATTGGTTGGCTGGACTGTAATTGATTGCTTCCAGCAGTTGTGTCCTTCAGAAGTGCCTCAGCCCAGTATGGGGGTTCACTGACCCACCAACAGGGTTTCAACAATCGGGGTTGCCATCCTGCCTACAGATAGCAGTGTTGATGAGCTCTGCCAAAACAGAAAGCACAGGCTCGCACTAGCAATTTTAAATCACTCTCTAGTCTCAGTAGCAAAAAGCGAGACTTATAATGAAATACAATGCTTATAAAGAAAATTATGAATTCCATTTAAAATGTATCATGTCTAGGAAGGGTTAATGGGGGGGGCTATGTAATACTTTCAACAATAAAGATTAAAAGAATAAGAAAAAAAGAGAGAGAACAACAACAAAAAGTTTTTGTCTCACATTAAAAGATAATATAAAGGTCCATGAACTGGAATGAATACAATGATTCCAAAGAATGAACTAGCCCTGGCTAGTGTGGCTCAGTTGGGTTAGCATTGCCCCATGCTCTGAAGGGTTGCTGGTTCGATTCCCGATCAACGAAAATGCCCAGGTTGTGGGCTCAATCCTTGTTTCTCTCTCACATCAATGTTTCTCTCTCACCCTCTCCCTTCCTGTCTCTCTAAAATATAAATTTAAAAGGCACAATTTTTAAAAATAAGAGAGTGAACTAAACAATAACCTTTCCCAGAAAAGGAAAGGCTGCCCTGAGAAGACCTTCTGTTCCACCTTCACTTGATGTATATTCCCAGAAGCTTAATGATGGATGAAAGCCTCATAGAAACCTGGTTAGGGGATTCAGGTATGGGGGGAAGAGGGTAATTTTGTGCCATGGCAGAACGTGTGGTCCTTCGGGACCTTCATTTGTAACCTCCTAAAGTATTTATCTATATCACCTACTGTCCTTGGTGGGTGCTTTTATGAAAATGGAGCAGCAAGCTCAAGCTCAGAGAAAAAATCTGCAAATGGGATTTCACTTAGGAAGGGAAGACAATTCATCAGGTGGACGAAAACAAAACAAAACCTTGCACTGAAGCTCATATATGTGGACACTAAAACGAACTCATAGCTTTGTGGTCTCTTCGAAGTGTCTAGCACCCCTTCCATACCGGAATCGTCCAGTTTGCTTCTATTTTCCTCTGGAAGGGAACAGTAGTAACCTCAATCCCTCCCCTCTTTCATATCGAGATGGATCATAAGGTGCTGAGCTTTTGACTTCTCCCCACAAAATTGCTCCGGAGGAGAAAGAGCCAGGGGAAAAATAGGCAAAGAAGGAAACAAAAATAAACGACCTGCTTTTTACTCTGTCCCCTTTTCTCAATGGACTCTGCAAACTTCCTGCATCGGTCCTTTTGTGGCTGTTTCTAGAGTTCGAAGCTGTCTAAACTGAGCCACAGGTCAGGAGCAGAAAGGGGCTGGGCTGAAAACCACAGCAATTTCCTGGGGAGAGAGCGGCCCTAGGTGGCCCATTGATCTTCATTATTTCCTGCTGGACAAACAGACTTTCCAGCCTCAAATAAAACTTAGCCCAGCGAAGGTTTGTTTGGGAGGATGCCCCGAATATATTTCTTTATCCTTTTAAAAATATGACCTGCAGTTTCTGAGCCTTATGCACCAAGATAAAAGGGATTTTGCAAGGACAGGGAAAGGGCATCCAGGTTCTGTACCCGAAAGGTCCGGGAAACGGGCTCCGAAAAAAATCTGAAACACAGAACATATTTGCATACTAGCTGAACAGTACAGAGTGCCCGAGCTGGTTGAGTTTCTACATATTTTTAAAAAGACAGCATTCCTAATTTGTCCTGTGAAATTCTCAGCGTGATAAATCCAAACCAAATTCTCATGTTGTGCAAAGTACTTCTCTTAAGAATCCATTACTAATAAACATGGGAGAATTTGGGATTCTTACCTCTGGGACAGCAGCCATACCACGTGGTTAGCAAATTCTAGGACTGTGCACAATAAAGGAATCAAAGAACTGATAATCCACGGAGCAAAGGTGGGGTGGGAGTTTATAATCTAGCACTGCTGTAACCCATGTTGGGTAGTGGGTTGATCGTTTGTCCCTGAATATGGCTGAATAGACGTATCCCCAATCCTGTTACCCTATTGGCATTAGCCAGGGGAAGTGAAAGATGGCGGATCTGTGGGGTCTGGAGCTGACACAGGCTGGGGTCAGCATCCAGAACCACCCCTCTCCCACCCCCCACTCCCGGCAGCTTTTGTAGCAACACATACCTTCAAACTGCTGAGACTCTTGGGGGGAAATGTGACATGAACGTTGTCGATGAACTTTTACCACTTGACTATTTTTAAATAACTTTTCCTGATTAGACAAGGACGATGGCTTGCTTCATTGTAGAAACAGTAGAGGAGAATAAGATAAAAGTTTTCTCACAATCCCATTATAAAAAATAAATACTTTCAACTTTCTCATGTACATCACATCCATTTGAACCTTTGTTAAAAATGTAAATATGGGGCCACTAGGGTGATAATACATACATACATACATACATACATACATGTAAACATGGCAAAGTGGCAAGTGATTCAAGCTTTCATTCTAAAGTTAGCGAGTAAGGTGAAAGGACTTGCAAACTCTCCCTGAGCTGTTGCTCAAATCTCGCCTAAGGTGTTCCCAGCTCCTGACCTGCTACTCGTGCTTCTGAGCAGCGAGAGAGCTGCTTGGCTACGTAAAGGAAGAAACAACAGCAATAGCTTAAAATAACCCAGCGAGGAGGGCGGGGCTTTCTGAAGTAGTCCTGCCTGCTGGCAGTATCTACTCAGTTACGCTTTCATCTTAAGCAACTGTGACCTTGATACATAATAATAGATTGGCTTATTGTGTAGGTTAAACATGAGAACGAAACAACTGACTGGAGATTACATTTTAAACGTGGTGCCCAAGGTACCCAAATGATGCAGTGTGTGTGTGTGTGTGTGTGTGTGAAATAAACTCAGATCAAACATGCTCTTTTTGGAGCCCAGGTCTTCCATTTAGCCAGATATTTTTAGCATTTTCCCAAGATAATCAAACATTCTGAAACACATTTTCTATTTATGGTTATTGCTCAAAGTTTGCTTTCATATATTTCTTTAATATATTTCTGTTGCTTGTGACAGAGAAAGGTAACATATCTCATAGAATTCTACATATAATTGTCACTACGAATTAATGGTGTGGGCGTTCTTTGTGCCTGGAATCAGAGGCCCTCCGAGTGGCTACAGCCGGACTGTGGGCCTGAGGCCGAAGGACTTCTGTGTTTGAGGAGTGAGCTCTCAGGAGGGGACATCTCAACCCCAGGGCTAGGATGAGCACTTCTGCTGTTAATTTCCTATCAGCATCCAAGACATTCTGTTTTCTAGCCATTTATTCATTCTGCTCTTTCTGCCTAAAAGTAATTCTGCAGCTTGTTCGGTAAGAGGCAGAAGCCAGATGCCAGCAAGCTGTAGGAGGCGGGTCTAGAAGAAAAAAGCTGAAGGCAGTGAAACAAGGCGACGATGGGCATTTCAGGAATGGCCAGGAAGGTGTTAGCAGTGAAGTGAGAGTCAAGGTGTAAAAGTGGCAAATTTGGAGAACACAGAGAAGAATGATTAGTAGGAATTGATGACTAGCTTGAGGTGAACATCACCCAGATATCAACCATGAGATCAAATTGTTGTGATTGCCCCGCTTCTCAAATCCACAGCCTGGGGCGGCCCACCGCCTGGCCTCCGTTTCTGCGCCTTCTGGAGGCTGCACCATCCTGGCCTCCCCTGCTCTCTGGCCTATCACTGTCCCATGGACTGCTTGCTCTCAGACCAGATCCGTTTCCATGAAACACATCTCCTTCTTTCATTTCCCAAACTAGCTCACACAATCAACACTCACGAGTTCAGGAGATGTAGTGGGTGGCAGAGGCCAGCTCACATGGCACCATTCTTTCTCTCTTGCCTGCCTCTATTAAAGCGGACATAAAAGCTAATTATTTCCTCCTGCAGTTCAGGGAGGACACGTGATAGAATTAGAAACTTGCTGGGAGTCTTTCTGGGAGGGATTTTCCTTTGTTAAAAGAACACGGCCATCATTGGTAGCTTTTCCCTCTTCTTCCTGTCTTTTTTTTTTAATGTATATTTATTGATTTCAGAGAGGAGAAGAGAGGGAAAGAGAGGTAGAAACATCAATGATGAGAGAGAATCATGAATTGGCCGCCTCTGCACACATCCTCTGGGGACCGACCTCACAATCCTGGGCATATGCCCTGACTGGGAATCAAACCTTGACCTCCTGGTTCATGTTCAACCACTGAGCAACACAGGCCGGGCTTCCTGTCTTGAATTTGGACTTCCATAGGAGCCCACAGCACCAACCGGAGACCATATGTGGCAGGCATGACATGAAAGCCAACAGAATAAGGACAACCAAGTGGAAAGTGCCTGGGTCCCTGATGACATCATTGAGCAGTTAAATTCATGCCAACAGCTATGTCATTCGGATTTTAAATAAAATCCCGTCTATGGAAGCCACTAGGAGTCTGGGATTCCATTACTTGCCGCCTACTGTGTCCCTAGTAGATAAAGAAGATTTTGTGTGATATTTTGGGGGGCCCAGCGAAGGTGAAAATGACACAACCTTTTGCCATCTTGCTTATCCCTCATTCTATTTCCTTCACTTCTCTATCTCCCCCAAAGGAATTACCCCTTTCTCTCACATAAAGCGTTTATAATCAGGGGGACTTTTTTTCATATAAATGTAACTGAGACATCTCTCCTCTCCTCCTCACCCCATTCCAAGTATTCACCCAATAGTTTTTTTCCAATAAAGTCAGGGCTCTACCCAAAAGGAATTCTGGTGCCAGATGTCCATATGAAAATATCCTCTTAAAATGATAGCAGTGCTTACAGCCCTAAAGACTGAGAAGAAGACGGCCTTGCCAGTATCCACCAGGTCATTCTGCATAGTGATGGGCATCGATCACACGTGGACTCCACGTGACCATAGAGCACTGCCCGGCAAAGGCTGAGCCATTGGGCTTGCTCTCTCCAGACAGATAAGGTCCATCCGTGGGACTCAGTCAACTGACATGCTCCCCACGTCTTGCACATCTGCTCTGAGATGACACTGTAAGCCCTGGGGCAGAGTTGTCTGTCTCAACCAGCTTCACCTGCTTTCCTGTCAGCTTGATCAGCTGCTGAATGCTCACCACGTAACAACATGAGAGGCTGCACCAGACTGACCTCAGAAAGTTCCTGACCTCAGCCGGAGGGGGGGGCGGGGCAGAAGGTGGTGGGGTGCAGGTCAGCTGCCAAGAACGTCCAAGGCTTGGCTTGGAGACCTCAAGACATCTGGTGGCCTTTTCAGAAATATTATTTTGTGGTTTTCCTATCAGACATGCTTGAGACTGCTGGGAATAAATGAGGTACTTCTTTGCACAAATGTTTAAAAATGTGTGTGCCAACCCCACACTCAACCCTTATATATGTGATCCTTTGTTAAACATACTCAGAACTTAAAAAACAAAAAGACCCACACCAAAACCCTTATTGTCTAAACCAGTGGTTCTCAACAGGAGACCTTTGGCAATGTCTGCAGACATCTTGGACTGTCACTGCGGAGGTGGGGACGGATGCTCTGGTAGGTAGAGGACAGGGATGCTGCCAAGCATTCTGTATGTGCAGACAGCCCCAAGCATCAAAGCATTATCTGTCCAAAATGGCAACAGTGCTTGGACGAGCAACCCTCATCAAGCTCAATGACCAGTAAAAATTGAGAGAGAGAGAGAGAAAGAGAGAGAGAGAATACTTTAAGTCTCCTCAGTCATGTTTAATTGATGTATTTTTCATTTATTTGCTTTGTCATCTGTTGTCAGTGCCTCTGGATACATCCTTTGTATCCACCTTCCTAATATAATAAATATCTACAATAATAAAAACGTAATACACTAATTAGACCGATGTCCTTCCAGATGAAGCCAGAGCTGCGAGGGAAGCCCGGGTCCTGTGTGCCCGAGGGCAGCCAGTGCCGGCAGCAGGGGGGAGGGGGGGGGCGCTACTCTTGCATGAGTTTTGTGCATCGGGCCTCCAGTGTTTTTATAATTTAGTAACAGTAAATGGGTATTAGAATCAGTTGCCAATACTGATTTTCTTGTCTACTTTTTTTTTTCTATTATTTTTTGTTTTTTTTTAAGTCTTGAAATGTAACAATTCCTTAATATCCTTTCTAAAGTAGAATCATTTATGCAGTGTGGTTTGGTGTTTTTCTTTTCTTTTCTTTTCTTTTCCTTTTCCTCCATCACAATCTGAGCATTTGCCTGGGAAAGATTTCACACAATTGTTTGGCCACAATAGTTAGAGGTCCCACTATTTCCTGGGGACTTACATTTTACCAATTCCATGCCCCACAGAGAAATCAAGTTCAAAGGATCAGTAACATGTCTCTGGACTCAGTTCACATCAGTTCCTTCACTGACCCTTGTTATTTCAAATTCTACCCTATCTCACTTCCTTTTCCTTTTTAGGAGCTTCTCTGATTGTCTTCAGTCAGCTCTCTCCACACAAATAATGTTTAATCAAAAACATTTTGGGAATGACTGTGACGTTCTGGTCTGGATAATTACCAAAAACGTTCATTTCTCTCCAACTTGAGAAGCTATTTTGGGGTGAGGTCCGTGTCTCACTTTTTAAAATATACATATATATATATTTTTTTTATTGCCTTCAGAGAGTGGGGGAGAGGGAGAGAAACATAGAAACATCAATGATGAGAGAGAATCATTGATCCGCAGCCTCCTGCACACCCCGGCCTGGGTTTCGAGCCCACAACCCCAGGGAATGTACCCTGACTAGGAATCGAACTTTGACTTCCTGGTTCATAGGTCAATGCTCAACCACTGAGCCACAACAGCCAGGCCACATCTCATTTTTCATTAAATCCCTGGAGTACCGATATAAGGCTTGAACAAAAAGCCATTCAAAAAACAGTAAATTCATACATAAACTATAGGTCATGAATGTAGATGTTTAAGACAATATGGACATACTATTTTATGAACTCAGACTCCTAACTTGGCTGAAGAAAGAGCATCTTGCCTCCCTGAGAAAACCTTTCCTACAGTGAGTGATGGGTAAGCCTGACCAAGGTGCACATGACTAAGTCATGGCCGAAAGGAAACTTGCTCGGTGACCTTCCGTGACATGGTCAATGTAGAAAATGTGAATGGGCTTAATGATTAGTGATGGTTGTTAAAAATTAAATCCTTAAAAAATCTTTTCATATGAATGCTAAGGTTGCACATACCTGGAGGTAAGAGCTGATATCCTTCTAACCAAATTTCTGTTTCCAGTATTTTCCTTCTCACGGTCTTCAGAGGAAATAGAGCAACTAAGCCACCCAGAAAAATAACTGGAAACACATTTTCCATATACCTATTGTCTACTTTTCTTTCCCATATGATCCTCGGACAAAGGACTTGTCCAAAACAAAATGATTTCAAATATATGAAAATCTCATTTGCATGAAGTTCCATAATAACACTGTGTCTACCATTCATACGGTGTATTTATGACTTCCTATGAAAGCTTCTCCTTTGCCAATAAATGCATATGCTTTGCACTGCCACACTGGAGTCGTGCTGATCCGTTACACTCTTCACCTCTAAAATATTTTTCTGGACCCCAAATGAAGAAAACTTCCTGTGGAGCAGGACTCCGCTAAGGAAAGAAGACCAGCAGACTGTCCTGAACATGCATCCTGCGCAGGTCAGAGCTACTGTCCTCCCTGGAGGTGAGGGTGCTGAAATGAGTTTTGTTTCTCGGATGTACCCTCTCTTTTTGCTGTTACGACTAACAGGTTTTTCCGATCCATTGACTGACAAAACTGGAGCAACTGCAGTCCAAGGAAGAATATCCAATGCAGCACAGAGCAAGGGGGAGGGTAAAGGAAACCTAAGATGAGGAGGGACAGGCGATTGGGCTTCGGTGCTGATGCCTCTGCCTGTGAAGGGCTCCAGAAACTGCTCTGCAGCCGGGAAGGCTGACCTCTGCAGGGGGACACAGGGCCACAGGCGAGGAGCCACCTCAGGGGAGAAGAGCAATGGCCAGTGCGGGATGGAGGGTGGATCTCAAGCACCTGGAGGCCAGGCGCTCCCGAGGCACAGAATGAGCTGATGCAGTAGGAGGGGCTTCATCGTTTCCAGGGCAAATGCAGGACATGGGAACATTGTATATTTTTCTTCTAATTTTTCTAAAAATATATTTTATTGATTTTCTACAGAAAGAAAGGGAGAGGTATAGAGAGTTAGAAACATTGATGAGAGACATTGAACAGCTGCCTCCTGCATGCCCCCTACTGGGGATGTGCCCACAACCAAGGTACATGCCCATGACCAGAATCGAACCTGAGATCTTCCAGTCCGCAGGCCAACGCTCGCTCCACTGAGCCAAACCAGTTTTGGCTTTTTTCTTCAAATTTAAATGCAAGTATCTTTGTTCTCCATATTCATTTGTTCATCTAAATTCCATTGTGTCCTTTGCTGAGCGCTGAGGATGTGAAGGCGTAAGACAAAGACGTGTAAGAAGCTCACCATCCCACAGGGCAGGGTATTGGACACTCTCCCTCGCTTCTCTAGATCCACACTCCATCTTTCTCCAGCCTGCCCAGTGCCCCTGTCCTCTGGCTTCAGAGTGGGCCAGTCCATGGGAGGCACATCAGGAGAGGAGGGACAGAGGGGAGAAGGTGATGTTTTCATTGCTCCCTCCCTGTCTTGCTGAGGTTTGACAGAGGCCGCATGTCCCCCACCCCAGCGACAGCCCCCAAGGAGCAGCCTTCTCCCACAGCCACAGGTGCACCAGATTCCAGCCACATCCCTGCCCGTGGCTTCTTCAAGCCCGGGACCCATAGCAACTTGCACTGCCGTCGCCAGGGGGTGCTTCATTATCCCATCTCGGTTCTCCTTGACCTTCCGTGTCAGCCTGTTGTTAAACTTTCTTCCGTTTGCTTCCAGGATGCAGATGCAGGGAGGCAGGCTGGGCCGCAGGAAATGCCAGACAGCGTCAGAGGGGCCGCGAGGGCTCGCAGGAAGGAGTCACCAGTCCCCACTGGGAGGCCAGGTGAGGCTGTGGTTTATAAAGTCCTGTTCCATTGACCCTTCCAATCGCACATTAGAGTTTCAGGAGGAACCTGAATCAGCCACGTGATTTTCCAGTAACTGCGGTGGAAAAATCTTAATGACAACACCAGGAAGAAAGTACAATGGCCATGTGATTGACGGAGGTTCCATTACCTAAAAGTGGTATTTAACTTACAGTGCTGTGCCCTAAGGCTAGGTGAGAGACACACTAGAGAGGCTCAATTCAGGATCTAATCTCTCTAGCTAATGACAAAATAGCTACCCGTTACTGAATTCTTACTAATTATGCACAATGTAGTTCAGTATCATACAATAATTACTAAGGAGTTACACATATAGATATTACGTACAGTAATTTTTTAAAATTATATTTTATTGATTTTTTACAGAGAGGAAGGGAGAGAGATAGAAAGTCAGAAACATCGATGAGAGAGACATTGATCAGCCACTTCCTGCACGCTCCACAGTAGAGATGTGCCCGCAAGCAAGGTACATGCCCCCAACCAGAATCGAACCTGGGACCTTTCAGTCTGCAAGCTGACGCTCTATCCACTGAGCCAAACCGGTCTCAGCAATGTACAGTAATTTTTTACACATCACTCTGGGATAATTATTCCCATTTTTCTTTTTCTTTTTTCTTTTTTTAAAAATATTTTTTAATTGATTTTTTTACAGAGAGGAAGGGTGAGGGATAGAGAATTAGAAAAATCCATGAGAGAGAGAGACTTCAATCAGCTGTCTCCTGCACGCCCCCTATTGGGGATGTGCCCGCAAACAAGATACATGCCCTTGACTGGAATTAAACCTGGGGTTTTTCAGTCCACAGGCTGACACTCTATCCACTGAGCCAAACTGGTTTCAGCTAATTATTCCCATTTTATAACAGAGGACACGGAGGCTTAGAGAGAGTTAGTGACTCACTCAAAATCAGAAAGCTAAGTGAATGGCAGAATGGGGATTCCAAGCTCACCCACTTCCATTCTTAGCAACTGTGGTCCCTAACAAAAAATTTCTCAGGTTTCACATTAGTTAAGGTTGCATTAAATTTTATAACAAACAAACTCCCAAATCTCCTGGGTTAGCCATCATAGAAGTTTATCCCTGGGTCACCTCCCATTCATCTCAAATCCAACTGGCAGGGGATGGTGTGAAAAGGGTCTGGTCCATGCAGATAGCCGGGGCCCAGGCCCACGGAGGCTCTGACCCCTTCCATCTTGACTTATGGAGTTGCCCTGAGTGTTGACGTCCAGTCAGCAGACACAGGAAGAGAGAGAAGGGCGATTTTTATGGATCAGACCCAGAAATGCCGGCCACCCATCCTGTCCATATTCCATTTGCCAGCAACCCATTGTATGGCTGGGAAATGGCATCCAGCCGAGAGCCTGAGAGGACAGAGAAAAGTTTTGATGATAAGCCCCCAGGGGCTTAATCACAAGGAACAACAAGAGCCGGTGATGATCGGAAGCGAGAGTCTGGCCCAGGTAATAGGAAGCTCTCTCTGGACCTGATGACTTCTTGTCAGGAGAACAGAAAGCATGTTAGAACTTTCCAGCAATGAGAATGTAATACAAGGAATTCATAAAAGAACTCGAGAAGCCAAATAGGAAACAGTGCGAGTACCCAGAGACCAGAGGCGTTGGAAGCCAGGAGGAGAAGGCCAATAGTAGGAGAGGTACCATCAAAACTCCAAAGCTGGGACTTTCCAGTGGGAGATTGCCTGGGAGGAGAAAGAGTCTGATGGATGGAGGTTGAGACACAGCTGCCACGGGTGACTGAAAGCGGGGCAGGGGGCCCAAAGGCATGGAGAAATACTCTAGCTTTTCTCCTACTCTTTGCCACAAATCTTCCTTCAGTGCATCCCTTCAGCTCAGTGGTTCTCAACCTTCCTAATGCCACGACCCTTTAATAGGTGATCCCAACCATAAAATTATTGCTACTTCATAACTATAATTTCGCTACTATTATGAATCATCATGTAAGTATCTGTTTTCCAATGGTCTTAGGCGACCCCTGTGAAAATGTCATTTGACCCCAAAAGGGGTCTCGACCCACATGTTGAGAACCACTGCTTTAGCTGAACTTAACAGAAGCCAGTTGACAAGGGAGCTGAGAAATATAGGTCCCCTGCAATACTGAGCAGAGAGGAAGGGAATGGAGAAAGAATCTCAGAGCAGGCAGGCTAGTGGTCAGCAATCATAGCTAACCCCCTACAAAGCTACCCTTTAAAGTAACAGCAAACAGGTGCACTAAAATGGTTGAGCTTATGTCTATACAAACAAAGCAACGGGCATATCTAGTCGCTCAAGCAGAAAGCTAATAACGCGGAGGTTTTCTGGATCTTGCTGTCCCTGTCATATCCTCTCTCCAAGTCATGCGGAAAATGAAGTCATTATCAAGCAGGAATATTAAGTATAAGTTTCTATCTTTCCAGTACTTTTATTCTTAACATTTAAAAATGCATCACAACCTCCCGTTTCAGGATCCCTCCTTTTCTCCCGATTTTTCAACTACCCACTTTTCCCATAATCCCAGAACCACTCAACCACTCTCTGGTACAGTGAGTAAGAGGGTTTCTCTGTTGCCTGTTTTCCTGTTCAGTGTCTGAACCCTCTTCCTAACGGGGCCAATCCCCCTGGTGTGACTTCTGGGAGGTAGAGGCTCATGCCCAGCACGGAAGCTGAAGGGCCAAGTACGTTTCCCTTCTTCTCAGAAGTTGAGATTGGACCCATGACCAAGGGTTAGCCCAGCGGTTCTCAATCTGTGGGTCGAGACTCCTTTGGGGGGTCAAATGCCCCTTTCACAGGGGTCGCCTAAGACGGTCGGAAAATGCAGATATTTACATCATGATGCATAACAGTAGCAAAATTTCATGGTTGGGGGTCACCACCACATGAGGAACTGTATGCAAGGGTCGTGGCCTTAGGAAGGTTGAGAACCACTGGGTTAGCCGATTGGATGCACCTGCCTGAGGCCCGACACTTGACCTGCAGGGACAAATAGATATGTTAGTGTGTAGCATTCAGGGCTGAAAAACCCAGACAAGGATCGGTTAGGGATGGTGGGAGGGAGTCCAGGTAGTAGCGGTCCCCTTGGCAACAGGCAACAGTGGCGGCCACTCAGCAGGGTGTCCGGGTCATTCATTACTGGGTCCGCTGCCTCATCTCCCTTGGGTGCCATTTATTTCTTAAACCCAATTCTCCAATCTTTTCTTTGAGCTCTGAGCTATTCATTATTTACTCAAGTTCCTGATTCCTTTCTATTCCTTTCAACCCCATGACTGATGATATCATTACTAATGCTTCAACTCCCTTGTCCCTTTGTCCTTTTTCACCTCTCTGCAAACTCTTTCGTTTATTGCCTCTATTCCCCAATTTTGCTCCCATATTCTGTCGGCGGATCAGTGCCAGGAAAAAAATTACTCTTTCAATTGGAGTAACTGTGTCCCCTGTATCCTCAGCCCTTGTCCTTCTAAGAACACCTGGCTTCTTCTCCCAGCCCCCAACGCAGCTACTGCAATTCTTAGACCCAAATTCCCCCACCATCGTCTCTTCCCCTCCCCTTCCCAAGTACTACTTTCAGCAAACATCTTAGTCATCCGCCTCACAGAGGAAACAGAGTCCAGGAGACATAAACGCGACTGAATAAACAACCTTGCATGAACGGTTACAGCCGCAATCAACATGTAACTGCCACTTTGTGCTTCTCTTCTTCACCTTAAGATTATTTTTGTAAAGGCAATTCCAAGTGTTTACACAGACCACATAAACGTTTTCTGCCTAGAGAACATGTCAATGGGTGTGTATTATATGAATGTGTGTCCCCTATTTTCTTCCTTTTTGCTGAAATAAGCTCTCTTCCTTTTTCTCTTTATTTATTTTGTATTATAAATGGAGCCGCTATATTTGTGCTTCCACAACTGATGTTTTCTTTAGGTGTAGTATTTCCTTAGGCTATGTTTCCAAAATAGAACGAGTGGGGTTAAAGGGTAGGAGTAGTTTATAAAGAGCTGCTGCATATTGGAAACGCATTCTCCAGAGAGATGGACCCCTTCCGCAGAGAGAAAGCACATCTTGTTTTCCCACGGTGACCATGTAGACCTGGCTCCAGCGAACATTATGCTTTTTACTAATGTTTGCTACCTTATTTTATATTCCTTCTTCCTGTTGGTTCATAGACTCTTTCCATGAGACAATGCACTATGCCTTGTTCTGGGATCATCTTTCATGCCTGCCAAATGAATGGTACCTGTTGATTTTTATGTGGGTATGCTTGTTATATTTGAACTAGAGGCCTGGTGCATGAAATTCAGCCCAGTCTGCACCCTCTCCAATCCTGGACCACTCAGGGGACATCTGATTGCTGGACATCCTGGGGATCGGGCCTAAACCGGCAGTCAGACATCCCTCTCACAATCCGGGAATACTGGCTCCTAACTGCTCACCTGCCTGCCTGCCTGATTGTCCCTAACTGTGTCCTCTGCCAGCCTAGTCACCCCCAACACTGGCCTGGTCACCCTTATTTCCCCCCTCTGCTAGCCTGGTTGCCCTTCACTGTCCTCCCTGCCAACCTGGTTGCCCCCAACTGCACCCTCTGCAGGCCTGGTTGGCCCACACAGCCTGCTGTTGGTTCATTTTGTTGCCCCTCACTAATCCCTCTGGCAGACTAATCCACACAGTCTGTTCGGTCATTTATTCGTTTGCAGTGGTCACTTAGGCTTTTATATATATAGATAGTAAAGCTTTTATCACATGTTGTTGTCATATTTGTTTCCTCTATCCTGTTGGTTTCTTTCTATATCTATTTCATTACATTGCATGTGCGCAAGTTTAGTTTGACTTCCCACGTTTGGTCATATGTACTGCAGCTCTTGTCATAGGCTATGTTGTGGAGTGAACATGAGTGACTGACTACTGAAGTCCAGACCAAATTAAAATTTAGGGAGCCTTTATTAGCTGGTGACTGCTCTGCCTTTCTCCACACAGGGAGTCCAGAGCGCAGCCCCGACCCTTTGTGTAGGACCACTTTTAAGCACATTTACCACATCCTGCTTTTGCAGAGCAAGCAACCTAAGACAAAACGGTTTTTCCCAAGCAACATCAGAGTCATGCCATTAACAGCCATGTTATTCACAGGGTCATCCTATTCTTCAGAAAGCTGACAGTGTTCTGTGAAAGAAGACCTATGTGCTGGGAAGAGGTCATGAGGCCATATCTCAAGGCCTGGCCTGATGTCAGCACTGACAGCTCTATCTGGGGGATAGTCCGCAGCCTCTCTGGAATGGGACAAGCTCAAAAATTCCCACTCTCTAACAGGCTATACTTCTCTCTCTCTCTCTCTCTCTCTCTCTCTCTCTCTCTCTCTCTCTTTCTCTCTCTCTCTTTAAATCCTTACCAGATGATATTTCTTCCATTGATTTTTAGAGACTAGAAGAGAGGGAAGGAAGGAGGGAAAGACAGAAAGAGAGAGAGTCATTTAGTTGAAAGAGAGAGAAACATCAATGTGAGAGAGACATATCGACTAGTTGCCTCCCAAACTCGCCCCAACCTAGACTGGAGATCGAACCTGCAATCCAGGTTCGTGGCCTTGACTGGGAATCAAACCCAAGACCCTTTGGTGCACAGGCTGATGCTCTAACTATGGAGCCATACTGGCCAGGGCATAGCCTATACTTCTCAAGCATTAAATATTTATCTCTCTCCACAGCTGGATTAAATTTGGCATTCCATTTTTCTAAGGACTTTTTTTCCTTTAATAAATCAGCATTAAATATTTAACTCTTTGACCCACTTTAAGTTTGCTTCAATAAATAATATGAAACAGAGATCCAAGTTAATCCAAATCAATTTTTACCCCTAGTATTCTGCTTGCCTGACAGCATTTATTAAGCAGTGACTTATCCCCCATCTCCACCATCATCATTTTATTTAACTCTTGAGAATGGTTTTTCAATACAGTATTTTTCATTGGGCAGTCAGAGAAATTAATTATTATAGGAGGCTTATGTAGATCATTTGAACATGAAAATCCTCTGAGAACTGGTGATTTGGGGCTTTCAAAAACCAACTGGTAAGCACATGGAAAGTTAGGACTAAAAGGGGGGATTTTTACATTACTTGGTTCAACCCCTCCCTCCTAACACAAATAAGAAACTGAGGCACCAATGAATTAAATATGGTTCAAGTCACTCTGCTAGGGTCTATGGGAAAACAGATAGCATTAAAGGCACATAACTAGAATGTAAGAAGATGGGTTTCAGATTAAAAATGCATATAAGCATTAAACATATGGCTAATAAAAACGTACAAATAAATAATACATAAAATATATAGCTAGTAATAGAAATATACAGCTAATAAAAATGTACAGCTGGTAATAACAGCAGCTACTATGCACTGAAGATCTACTGTGTTCCCAGCTCTGTGCCTCTCTTTTAAGCCCATGACAACCCTATAAGGTATGTGTTATTCCCATTCACATCCCTAGTCATTTGCTCCCAATCTGCCACCAAGTGGCAGGAGCTCCCAGCGCGCTCTCTGCGTGAGAGCTTTATCCCACTACACAACACTGCCTCCCAGCTGCCCACTGGGTCAAGCTAAGTGCCCACTAGAGAACCTGTTGCACTAAGGTGAAACCACCCCACTACTTAAGTTCCTGTGAAACTGATTAAAGGAGTTATCTCAATTCCTGGCATTGGGTGCGTTGGGACAAACCAAGGGACCACTCTAGGCCTCAGAGTACGCAGTTGCCCTCGTAGGCCAGGCCAACAGGATGACCTCAGCAATCACTTTCCATGTTAAGAGCCTAGGACTGGACGTCCCTCTGGCCACTTTGTTCATCCACACGTAAGGAAGCAGTACAAAATGTCCAAGGTCGTGCAACCCATATTTTTACTCGACTAACATGTTTTCCTATAAAACCATTTCAGGGCCAATAAAAACCTTTCATAGAAATTAACTTTATGCAATGCATGAAAGAAAAGCAAAATAATGAATTAAAAGCAAAATAATAAATAATTTGCAATTTTTCCCAAATGACATACAATTTTTAAAAAAGGATTTTTCAAAAAAAAATGATTTTTAATACAATGGTCTAAGATGATCTGAAAGAATAAATACGGTGTTTGACTTAAAGTTGTAATAATAATCATCAAAAATAAGTGCCAGTTGAATGAGCTAAAAATAGAATGGATTTTTATTTAAGTAAATTGAAATGGCTGGGACAAAAAATAGATTTAATAATTTCAAGCTTCTAGTGCACAACTTCAACCATCTTTTCAATAAATACTGACTAAATGTAGTTTTTGTTTAAGTCCTTACCATAGACTATAGCATAAATATATATTTATATTATTTAAATGGAAACGTGTTAACTATTCTGACAATCCAGAGTCGTTCCCACAAGATCTAAGGTCTGAGTATTATTTTTGCTCTGAATAAAAATAGAATTCTTGCAAGAACATACAACGGATTGACAATGACAAGAAACACGGTCTTTCCCGTCTCTTATCACTAACATCGGCTAAGAGGGCATCTCTTGATGTGCATTTCTGTAGTTGTACCTTAAACCTTCCCGGAAAGAATTCTAAAGGATTTAGAAATAGAAAATAGGAAAAATTTTTAAACTAACCAAACTAAGTCATTTTATTAAGTGAAAATAGAAAAGAAAAAAAAGAGCTTCCCTAGAGATTTCTAAAAATAAAATATTTTGGGCTGGTTAAGAATAGACAAAAAAAAAAAAAAAAAAAAAAACCTCACTAAGTGCCTCTTAGTCATGTGATTCTATGAGTTTGGGGTAGTTTCAAGTTTACATTTTCTATGCAAAATTTTTAACAGCATTGGACATACTGCCTGAAGAGGGCGCCATTGCCTACAGAACCAAGATCCATTGGCGAAACAAATTTGTAAGCAAATCTGTGGAATAAACCTCTATGTTAACTTTAAACTGTCAGGGATCGGGCTCTTCTTAAAATTAGCTTATAGTTTAAGTAAGATATACATGTGTATATGTACAGTATATAGCATATATTATAAAGCGTGAGAAGGAAAGGAACTCCTGGCTGCCCAGCATGAAAATTTAGAAAATGGGAAAAGTTCTAGTAACTAGAAAGCCCCTATATGCTTCTCCCAATATATCTTCATCTCTCCTCACCCCTAAGGGGACCATTTTCTTGAATTGTGTATTTGTAATTTCCTTGCCTTTTTTTCATAGTTTTATCACCTATGAATTGTTTAATTTTGCCTCCCCTCCCTCCTTTTTTTAACTTAATCTAACATGAATTCTGCAACTTGCTTTTACAATCAATGTTAAGTGCTTGGGATCTATTCATACTCATGCAAGTAGCAGCAGCTCAGCCATTTTCAGTGCTATGCTGTGCTCCATCCTATGAATCTGTCATAACCTGTTGCCCATTGTGCTTCTGTGGTAGACTTTTTGTTTAGTTACTATTACAAGTAACACAGCTGGAAACTTCTTGAGTGAGCTTCTCACTACATATATATACACACACATACAGTAGTTCCTGTGGGTCAGTCTGCTGGCTGCTTTTATATGGTTCATAAGCTAAGAATAATTTTAAATAGTTGAAAAAAAGAAAAAAAACATTTTTTTGTGGCAGGTGAAAAGTATATGAAATTCAAATGTTGGTATCTATAAATAGAGCTTTATTAGTACATAAACACATCCATTTGGTTCCTTGTGATCTATGGCTGCTTGCCAACTAGAGCAGCAGAGCTGAGTAGCTATGACAGAGATCTCCTGGCCCACAAAGCCCCAATATTTATTATCTGGCTCTTTTCGGGAAATAATCTGTAGACCCCTGCTCCAGGTTACATACCTAGGATGGAAGTGCTGAAGCATAGAATGTGTACATTTTTAAGTTGCTTGTTTTTCAAGATAGCTCTACCAATATACACTGAGTATATCTCTAAATGCATAATTAGCTGGCCACTCGATATAGATATAGATATAGATATAGATATATTTATTAGAGGCCTGGTGCATGAATTTGTGCATGGGTGGGGTCTAGCCAGCCTGGCCAGAGGGAGAGGACATGGGTGGTTGGCAAGCCTGCCTGATGGTTGAACTCCTGGTCAAGGGGACAATTTGCAAATTAGCCTTTTATTATATAAGATATACACTGAGTGGCCAGATTATTATGCATTCAGAGATCATAATAATATGGCCACTCAGTGTATAGTCCCATCACCAGTGTATGAGCATTAACTTCTCATGGTGGGAAAAATAAATGGACGATAGAAATACAGAAGCTATGCTTCAGGGTATATCTGAGTTACAGGACTAGTTTGCAACACTTTTGTTATAACTGCAATAAACTATCTCTAATAATAAAAGCGTAATATGCTAATTACACCAGGCTTCCTTCTGGACAAAGCTGGGGCTGCTAGGGAAGCTGAGGTCCCAGGTGCCAGAGGGAAGCCAGTGCTGGTAGTTGGGGGAAGGAAGGCTTACTCTTGCATGAATTTCGTGCATTGGGCCTCTAGTTAATAATAATGTCCACCAACCTTGATAACATTGGCCTGGGCAGGATGATGGAGCCAGTGAATAGGGGCGCTAGACCAAGGCCAGGTTCCAGTTGCTGTCATTGGGGTGAGCCTCTGGTAGTTACTGAAAATTCTTTGCTCCCACAGGCCACGGTCCTGCCTGGCGCAGACCCACCTGGTGCTCGCACCCACTGCTGGCACCTGGCACCTGCCCTGGTCACTGCGTGCTATCAGAGGGTGCAAGCAGCAGCTGCCAGCCCCAATTGCCCTTCAGGGCTTCCCCACCTCCTTCTGCTCTTGAGGGCTGATCAGGGTAGCAGCCGCCATTCGCATCTGCTGCTGGCACTTGGCCTGCTCACACCCACTGCTGTGCTGGCCCCATTGCTCCACACCATCAGCATGTTCAAGTGGGGCCAGCGCCATCAGGCCATGGGGGCAACAGCAGTGAGAGCAGTGCTTCTGGCAGACAGGGGACCAGGGGCCGTGGCAGGAGGGGCTGGGAACCACCCCTGTGCCCACCACAACCTTGCGGCCCAAGTTTCCTTCAAGGTGCACGAATTCATGCACTGGGCCCCTAGTTTAATATAATAAAAAGAATGGAAAGTATTAACCTCAGGCAATTTGTTACGCAGCAATAGAAAACGAATACTGCAGAAAAAATCTTGAAAATGAAATATTGCAAGATACTCTGTTATTTTATTATAATAATATGCTCTTAATATTTGTATTCCTTTTCATAAATTTGGCCAACACTTAACTTTTTTGATGAATAGTAAGCATATGAAACGACTACCTTTAGACATTTTAAAAAGAGTTGTTATAGCTCTGGAGAGGATTGGAGGTGACAGCAGCAAAATAATGTGAATGTACTTGACCCCATAGAACCACACATTAAAAATGGTTGCAATGGCCAATAGCGTTATGTATATTTTACCACAATAAAGGGACCTTTTTAAAATAGTTGTTTTCACTCTCAGAGAATAGTGTTACAAAGTTGCATAATAAAAATAAATAACCATTAATGCAAATAACCCCAGTATTATTTATTTTTACTGCCACAGGGAGTCTTTATGGCTTAAAAGATGGCTGCAGAATCAATATTGAATCATACACTGTGTTCTTTTGTTTAAGTTGTTCCTTGTAAAAACCACCAAACAGTTTTGCCTTTCAAAACTGGTTGTGTGAGTCTCAGAAAATTATTTTCTGAGTAGAGGGTGTGCAAGAGGCAGCTGATCGATGTCCACCACTTTCATGAAAAAGAAACATTCTAGTCTAGCCGGTTTGACCCAATGGACAGAATGTTGGCCTGCAGGCTGAAGGGTCTAGTTCGGATTCCAGTCGAGGTTATATGCCGGGGTAGTGGTCTCTGTCCGAAGTGGCGAGCATGCAGGAGGCAGCCAATCAAAGATTCTCTCTCATCATTGATGTCTTTATCTCCCCCTCCTCCTCTCTTCCTCTCTGAGATCAATGGCAACATATATTTTTTAAAAAGGAACAGTCTTCAATATCTGAATGACAAGTGGACTCATGCTTGAGAACAGACATCACCTGTGATGCAAAACTGGGGAAAAAAATCTCTCACAAAGAAAGCAAAATTAATATTTTGAAGTAAGGTGCTCAGACTCACGCTGGGTATGAAGCCATCAGGAATGCATACTTCAGCTATGTATGTTATTGTCGAGGGCAAAATATCTGATGTTTCTGAAAGGATCTGTAGGTGTGGCCCCTGCCAGCTACGAGCTATTGTTCTGGATGAAATCTAGCTGTTACTATTGTAATTAACCTAGTTATTAATAACAGGAAACGAGCAAAGGGGAGGCCAAAAAAATATAGGTATGTCCTTCACACAGTTCCCCAGGAGGTGGCAGTGTAGCCCCTCAGGAAGCCACTGGTCCGTTCCCTCCAGATTGTTAGGGGAAGGGACTGAACAGCGGCTGTTGTGGAGAGAATAGACGCATACCCAGTCAAATCTGGGTGAAATAGGTCAGTCACACCTGGAAATAGGTCATTAGGTCATTTGCCAGAATCGGTGTGGCCTCTGCAAGCACAGGAAGATTTGAGACATTTAATCCCTGGTCTCTTGGCTCTTGGCTCCAGGCTTTCTTGGTTTGCTCTTAACTTCTGGCCGGTGAGAGTCTCATGCTCCTGCAGTCACCGGTATGGCTCACAGACACAAGGACTCCACACAATGGAACAATGGACTGCAACTAGCCTGATGCTGTGTCAGACCCAATTCCAACGTGGAAAGGAAACTCTGATGCTGGCTTTGCGTTAGCCCTACTGAAGTGCCAGCTGCACTTCTTCCAGGACTGGATTAAGGGAAATGGGACTTTGGGAACCCGGGATGTAACTCCATGCAAATAAAAACCACTCATACTCTTGTGCGAGTCTCAGAAAATTATTTTAGTTAAGATGTAAGGACCCCACCCCAGCACCCAGTGAGGAAAGGGATACCTCACTTGCCCTGATGACAAAGCCAGGCCAAGCCTTGCTGTTAATTGTCGACTATTAACTATCCTGGGCCCATCTATGTGAAAGATGTATGTGTCCATCATTTTACTCTTCATCCAACTCCAGAGGTTTTCCCCCCTTTCTCCCACCTCCCTAACCTAGCATCAGTGGATTTCATACAATCTACTTTCATCTCCTCTTTTGATTGTAATTTACCTATATAAAAGCCTAATATGCTAATTGTCTCTCCAACTATTTAACCAATCGCTATGATGCACACTGACCACCAGGGGACAAACGCTTGTTGCTGGGGCTGGCTGATCGGGACTGGGCAAGAGGGACCAGACATGCCCTAGAGCACTCCCACAGTCCCTCCCTGGCCCTGACCCTGGCCCTGGCCCTGGCCCTGGCCCCGATTATGCACTGGTGGGGTCCCTCGGCCTGGTGTTCTTTCACAATCCGGGATCTCTCAGGGAGATGCTGGAGAGCCGGTTTCGGCCTGGTCCTTGCAGGCCAGGCCAAAGGACCCCACCAGTGCACGAATCTGTGCACTGGGCCTCTAGTGTATAAAATAAGGGGCAAAACTGGCATTCTCAGGAGCATTATCTCAATCCATTGAGATTTTGCTTCCTGGCAATTGTTAACAGTTTGGCCCAAATAAACTCACAGGAATTCTCTGCAGGTTTGAATGTTTCTTATGTTGACAAAATGAATTTCCCTGTAATACAAAGAAAATGAGAAATGACTGAGGTGGGAAAGTGGCAGATCAGAGTAATCCTGGTAACAAAGAAAAACACACTATTACCAGGCAGCTTCATTTGGAGCACAATTTAGCCAGTGGCTACCCACCCAGAAACTGACTTTTCAGGGTTCTGACTTAAAATGCACGGCTGAACAGTGCTGTTTTAGAAACATCAGGAATTTTGTGGTGTTCAGAATAAAACAGTCTTTCCCTTCCTATTGAGTCTCTTAATTTCAACATTGTTTTTTTTTTTTTTTAAATCCTCACCTGGGGATATTTTTCCATTGTTTTTTAGGGAGAGAGAAACATCAATGTGAGAGGAACACATAGATTGGTTGCCTCCTGCACGAGCCCTGACTGGGGCCTGGGCTGGGGAGGAGCCTACAGCCAAGGTACGTGCCCTCGACCGGAATTGAGGACCCTTTGGTCCAATGCTCTATCTGCTGAGCTAAACCAGCTAGAGCCATTTTAATATTTTGTAGAGGCACATTTTTTTATTTTTTATTTTTAAATATATTTTATTGATTTTTTACAGAGAGGAAGAAAGAGGGATAGAGAGTTAGAAACATCCATGAGAGAGAGACATCAATCAGCTGCCTCTTGCACGCCCTCTACTGAGGATGTGCCCACAACCAAGGTACATGCCCTTGACCAGAATCCAACCTGGGACCTTTCAGTCCGCAGACGGACACTCTATCCACTGAGCCAAACCGGTTTCGGCAAGGCACATTTAAAAAAAATATATAAGGATTGGTCCTAAGCTGGAATGAGTGTACTAGTACTTTAGAAGACTTTGAAGTTTTCGAACACAGATCTCTTAGAGAGTTTTATCCTCATACTTTCTGTGCTGTGGTCAGGGCATCTCTTCTTCTGACAGAGACAGAATCCAAGGCACACAGCACTTCAGGGACAGCACTCTCCTAAGTGTCCTGGCTCATGAGTTCCTGGTCAATTACGGAAACAACTCAGGCAAAAGGACACAGTCATGCTTATCTGGTCACCCACCGTCTAATAGAGTCAGTGACTCATTCCCTGAGATCTGGGTGTGACAGGTTAGAGGGGAGAGAAAGGTGGGGGAAGGTATGCTAAAACTGGGCACCATGAAGAAGAAAGGGAGAAGTGGAAAGAGAAAGCTGGGGAAAGGGAACACAAGCTAGCCTTGACAAATTTTTAATCATCAGAAGACCTCGTTGGAGTTCAAATGCACAGAACTATTAAAATCAGGCCAGTGTGTCTTATAGTGGGTTGAGTGTTGATCCATGAACCAAGAGTTCCCTGGTTTAATTCATGGTCAGGGCACATGCTAGGGTTGCAGGCTTGATCCCTAGTAGGGGGCAAGCAGGAGGCAGCTGATCAATGTTCCTCTCACTTCAATGTTTCTATGTCTCTATCCCTTGTCTTTCCTCTCTAAAAATCAACAAAAACATATTTTTTTAAAAAATAAAATGAGTGATAAGAGAAAACGCCAGTTATATGAATGCGTTTAATAAACATAGCCGTACATAATAGATCTTTACTTTTTTTTTTTTTCACTGAGAGGGAACATTAAACTCCAGCTGATGTGCAGAAATGTTTACTGTTAGTGAACTTTGGGTTTATGGCCAGTAATGAGCATACTGATAAAGTTTATGGGTACATTACTTCATCTCTCATCAGTCTGAAAATTGGCCTTAGAGAATAGTGACAAGCAGTTCATTTTTCTTGGTCGAATTCAGAAATGCTAGCTTGTTTGGGAGAAAGTTTTGCACAGGTGTTCTACCTTTATACCTCACTGTACTGTGCTTCGCTTTATTGAGCTTCACAAATGTCTCATATTTTACAAATCAAAGGCAAGACCCACCCCCGGCAAGAAGATTATGACTCGCTTTACTGTGAGGCTCACTTTATTGTGGTGGTCTGGAACCAGACCCGCAATCTCCCCAAGGTGCACCTGTATTATTATAACATCCCATCTTCCTTTCTTCTTCATGAATGTAAGGGGACCCGGTGACTCCTTCTTCAATAAATGCTTGGTGAACACCTATTATGAACCAAGCACTGTTCTAGGTGCTGGGGACTCAGTCAGAATAAGAAAGTTTACATTATAGCACGTTTGATTATATTTAAATTATCAAATTTATAATATCACAGCAGGTGCTGACAAATACTTTGAAGAAAAATAATGATAAGAGGTTGGTTCAGGTCCTGTTTCAGGTGAGACAATGGTGTAGGGGTGGCGGCTCATACCAGTTCATTAGAGCTGACTATTCAAAGTTTCAGGAGTTTTGCTAGGTGGATGTTAAACACAACCATTATTACAAATTGAATTACATAACCTTACAAGTAAATGCATTCTAATAAAAGGAAGGGTAATAAACTCATTATTTTCTACTTATTTTACTATGTGTTACTATTATCTATGTCCTCTGAGTTATTTATACCCATTATATCTGGGTGTTGAGAATATTACATAAAGGTGTGCTCCTGCACATCTCCTTCTCACTCCATGTTCAGGGACGTCAGGTTAGCAGCTTACTAAGCAGCCAAGCTGGATGTATTCACACCAGGGAAATTGGCAAATACTGGAAACCAGGGCATTTTAGTCCAGAGAGCTATTTGCTAGACATTTACCAGCATTTTCAGAGGAGAGTCTTCTGCTAAGGCTATATTTGAGCAGAAGCCTGAGTTAAATGTGGACATTTGTCATTGCGATATCTGGGGACAGCAATGGCCTTAAGACTAGCACTTGCTTAACACCTTCAAGGAGCCACAAAGCACAGCACGGCTAATCGCAGTGGGTGAGAAAAGTGGCAGGAAATCAGGGCAGGGAACAGGTAAGGTGGACGTGGACGCTCACTGTAAAAGATACAGTTTTCATTCCAAGTGCCCTATGAAACCAATGGGAGGACTGGAAACATGAGGGACATGATCAGATTTCTGTTGCAAAGGGCCACTTTATTACATGAGAAGAATAGATTGCTCTCTCAGGTGGTGGTTCTCCTGTTCAACCGAGTGCTATCTAAGCATTACCCCTTGCTTGTTCGAAGTATATTAGCACCCCTGATATCTGCCGTCATCCTAACATTTAATCACAGGCCACATAGAATGTGGGAAAATGACCATGAGGGCTCATTCCTATCAAACTCTCTTCCCCTTCCTGGGCACATGGGCAGCCAATATATTTAGAATTCTTACAGTTAAGTGGACTCATATGATGAGTTCTAGTTAATGAAATATAAGCAGAAGTGGTACATGCCACTCCCGGGCTAAGCTTTTTTTAATTTTTATTTTAATAAATCTTTATTGTTCAGATTATTACAATTGTTCCTCTCCCCTTCCCCATAGCTCCCCTCCACTCAGCTCCCACCCCACCCTCTGCCCTTACCTCCCCTGCTATTGTCCTCATCCATAGGTATATGTCCAGTCTCTCCCTGTACCCCCCTCACCTCTTTCCCCCTGAGAAGGCTGAAGCTTTTAAGAGCCATTGTGTGACATCTACACCTCTCTCTTCTCCCTCCATAGAGGCTGCAGAGGTCATATGTTGAGATGGAGGAGCCATCTCACCCCCCGAGTGACTGCATTCACTGACTTACCCTGAACATGCAACACGAACAAGCAAAAAAATTATGTTTCACTCAATGCTGAGATTTAGGGATTAATGTGTAGTTTTAGCTGGGCCTCCCCCACGCTGCGTACCACAAAATGTCAACCTAGTAGAATGTGCATACCAACAGCTAACATCTAATGAGCGCTGACTGTATGCCAGAAAGTAATGCTAAGCATTCCACATGTATTTCCTCATTTAAGTCCCAATCATCCCTAGGAGGTAAGCTAACTAGTATTATTGTTTTCATTCTAGAAATAAGGAAACTGAGACCAACGGAGACTGAGTGTCTTGCCCAGGGCTCCCCCAGAGAACAAAAGGTGGAGTCAGGATCCCGCTGAGACTCTAGAGCAGCGGTTCTCAACCTTCCTAATGCCACGACCCTTTAATACAGTTCCTCATGTTGTGGTGACCCCCAACCATACTTCATAACTGTAATTTTGCTATTGTTATGAATTATAATGTAAATACCTGTGTTTTCCAATGGCCACCCCTGTGAAAGTGTCATTCGACCCCCAAAGGGGTGGCAACCTACAGGTTCAGAACCACTGCTCTAGAGCCTTCCCTTTTCCTATGTGAGGAAAGAACACACAGCTTCATTCATCTCTTCCCCCATGTAGTGGGCACCTACAGTGCTGAGCTCTGGGAAGGCAAAGATAAATAAAACATCAGTACTGCCCTTAAGGAGCTGACGGTCTAGTGTGGGAGAGACCATGAAGAGAAAGTTTTAACGAAATGAATGTAGAGGAAATCCAAGAGACAGAGAAACATGCTCATGGCATCATGGGGATGCAATCAGCAAGATCCAGACCGTGGGAAAGCTGCAGGACAAATGACTTAGTGTCTTCGACACATAATTCAGGAGGAAATTGAGGCAGAACCGATAGATTAAAAGATTTATCAACCAATGGCAAACGTATTTGGTTCCTAATTCAAGCCAATCGTAGAAGAAAAAACAAAGAGACTCCCTAGATATTTGAAAATTGAACACTACAAGAACATTTAATTATATTAAGGAATTGTTAATGTCAACTTTAAAATTTTTAGGTGATATCATGGCTTTATGGCTATTTTTAAAGGGTCTTTACCTTTTAGACCCTTTGTATCTAGGGATACATGCTAGAATATTTATAACAAGTGATATAATCATCTTCTAAGTATACAAGAGCGGGAAGTGGATAAATGAAACAAGCATGGCCATGGGTGATTAGTCGACCTGGCTGATAATACATGGGGATCAATTTCAGTAAATATTTAAAACTCTCCAAAATAACTGCTCCTGGGCTAGGTACAAGGGACCTGGTAGGATTGCTGACAAGATGTATGGGAAAGCTTCCAAGGAAAATGGGACATCCATGTCTGAGAGAGTTCTTGGGCAGCAGGGGAGCATGCACAAACACATCAATTATTCTGAGCATCACCTATCGTTATCCGTGCCATAGGTGGCAAACAGCTGTTTCTCCTCAAGAGCTGGCTGCTCTCACGTGGAAACAGGTTACAAGTGTTCATGGAACTTCTTTCTGTGGGCATGTGTAGAAATGTGCCAAGGGGAAGAGGAGATTGAATAGTGGATGTGAAAATCAGGAGATTGGGCCCGAGATTCTTGGCTCTGTCACTGACCAGCTGTGTGTCTCAGAGAAGGGCTCTGACATTATCTTGGTTGTTTCATCTACAAAACAAACAAGCCTACGTTGTTCCCATAAAACCCTTCCTGCTCCAACGTTCTGTTCTACATGGACTTCCACAGACATCATATGCTAATTTGGGATTATGTGCGGGAATCAGCTGCTTCAGGTGACTATAGCACAACCATTGTCAGAAACAGGAAGACCTCCAGGGGTGGGACCTGAGTTCCAGGAGACGCTAGGGAAGTCTCCTGCATGGAGAGACCCTCTGTCATAACCTCAGGGAGGCTGGTCTCTACTTCACAATGAAGCAGAAGGGAGTGAGAGACCATCTGCCTTGTTTTCAGCAGGTACCTGAGATCTTGGTGATCTTACAGTCAGGGGAGGAGAATGCATTCACCACATGGCAATTCCTTGTGCAAAGTTCCTCCTGGCTTAAAAAATCTTCCTTCCTTCCTTCCTTCCTTCCTTCCTTCCTTCCTTCCTTCCTTCCTTCCTTCCTTCCTTCCTCTTTCTTCCTTTCTTCCTTCCTTTCTTCCTTCTTTCCTTCCTTCCTTCCTTCCTTCCTTCCTTCCTTCCTTCCTTCCTTCTTTCCTTCC
>PVJN01012847.1:6712-50288 GCA_004026805.1 Lasiurus borealis | reverse complement strand
TCTATGTACCTAATGCTCCATAGGATTTTAATAAATTTGTGATGATTTTAATTATTTAATACTAACTAAATCTTAAGCTTTGAAAAGAACTGCAAGTTTTAAATTTGTGGTTTTAATTTAATTTCTAAATTAATAGCACATTGATAAGCATAACTATTAAGCATAACTATTAACTATGTTACCATTTTAAAATGAGACATTTCATTGGTCCCCAAAGGCTCTTCTCTTATCTCCAAAATGAGGAACAAAACTAAACAAAATCACAGATAATGGCAGAGCTTTTTACTTCGGAAGACTTGGAAATTGGTTGGAATAAAGAAAGTTATGATTTTAAATATCAAACTATTTAACTTTCTACCAACTGAACAATTTACTGTTGGAATATTATTTGATATTACTTACTTATTTGTTTTTGTAATATTTGACTTTTATAATACTGCAACCATTTGAAAAAATCAGATTCTATGAGTGGATCAACTATCTTTCTCTCTTCACTTGTAACAGTAACTGCTTCACTTCTGTGGTGAAACCCCCGCTGCCAATTTGGTCAGTCAGTCCCATCAATGACCATGTTTCATTTAGTTATTTAGTCTGATGTTTATTTAGAATTAATAAGTCACAGCACATTTGAGATCATACTTACCAATAGTCTGTTCTCTGGGATTTTATGGGTGAATTAATAATTACTTGTTTTTTTCTAGTTTATGAAACTAGGCTTAAGCTCCTGAATGAGCTTATTTGTGAGCTTATATTGGATTAACTTTTATATGTTCTGTATATAAGGATGCACAAACAAACTATCATACTTTACTGATTCTCAGTATACATTAACATTTCTGAAATTAGGACTTAATCTGAAAAGCTAATTAGCAGCATTATATTTCTTCTTGTACTGTACATAGTGGATGGTGGTTTTTCTAACATTCATTGGCACCATATTTTTCATGAAATCTCATCATTTATATGACTCTAAGCATGAGCATTTTCATTTTAATTTATATAATTCTTCTTTTAGGATTGTTTACAAACTAGATTTAGAACTCCTTCCTACTTAAGATCTTCTTCATTGATGTAACTTCATTTTAAAATATGAATGGTTATTTAAAATATAAAATAAAAACCTAAGATGCAAGTGGACCTGTTTATGTGCAGTAGTTCAAGGAATGCATTTGGCAGAGCTGATTAGATTCAGTGGGATCTTGACACTAAGAGTAATGGGGATTTCTCTTGTATATTTTTCATTTTCCTTTGTGAACTTCAGTTATTCTACACCAGTTGATTTGTTTGGAATGAATTGACCAAACTAACCTTTTCTATATGGCCTAAGAGTTCTGAGGAATCAGGAGCTGGGTTGTTTCTATTTATATATCAACTAGAGGTCTGCTGCACGAAGTTAATGTGTGGGGAAGGGGTGTCCCTCAGCCCAGCTTGCACCCTCTCCAGTCTGGGACCCCGGTTAGATCGGGCCTAAACAGGAAGTCAGGCATCCCTCTCACAATCCAGGACTGCTGGCTCCCAACCGCTTGCCTACCTGCCTGATTGCCCCTTACCACTTTTGCCTGCCAGCCTGATCACCCCAGAACCACTCCCTTGCCAGTCTGATCCATGTCTAAGTGCTGCCCTGCCAGCCTGATTGGCCCTGTCTTCCCCTGCTGGCCTGGTCACCCCTAACTGCCTTCCCCTGATGGCCTGGTTGCCCCCAACTGGCCTCCCCTCAGGCCTGGTCCCCTTCAAGTGCCCTCCCCTTCAGGCCTGCCCCCCCCCAACTGGCCTCCCCTGCAGGCCTGCTCCCCTAACTGCCCTCTCCTGCAGGCCTGATTGCCCACAATTGCCCTGCCCTGCTGGCCATCTTTTGGCAGCCATCTTTGACCACTTGGGGTAGCCATCTTGTGTGTTGGAATGATAGTCAATTTTAATTTACTCTTTATTAGGTAGGATTCTGTCTTGTTCATACATCCTAAATGAGTCTATAACATATTGAATTGAAGTAAACAAAAGACATACTCATGATTTAAAATTTAAAAAGAATACTGAAGATATTTTTTAAAAAATAATTTTATTTCAATTAAAGATAAAACAATGAAGAAAAATCATTAGAGTTGATTATAGCTTTCTTCTAGACCAGTGGTTCTCAACCTGTGGGTCGCGACCCCTTTGGGGGCCGAAGGACACTTTCACAGGGATCGCCTAAGACCATCGGAAAACACAGGTATTTACATTATAATTCATAACAATAGCAAAATTACAGTTATGAAGTATGGTTGGGGGTCACCACAACATGGGGAACTGTATAAAAGGGTCGCGGCATTAGAAAGGTTGAGTACCACTGTTCTAGACCCCCAAAGAGGCAGCTTTTTACTCCTAACCCATTCCAAATTTCTCTAGTGAGATTTCTAAGCAAAGCTTAACTGAAAATATTGTTGGTGATTTGGCATTGACACACTAAAAATACAAGACAAATACTTGTAAAAGAAAATGCATCTGGACATGTGGTTAGCTACAGGATCTTCCCCTTTGTCCCAGATTACACCCCCACATACTCTTAACATTCCAGACAAGACCATCAAAATTAATGTTGTTTACTCTAGTAGAAAATGATCCGAATTATTTTCAGCTTTTAATAAAGACCTCAGTAGCCTTAGGAAAATTGGACATATTACTTCACTTGTCGTTTTTAAAATATAATTATATCACCTTAATTATCTAATGAAAATGGGGTTATTCATTTTAAATATTAAGGAATGCTTTTAACTAGAGGATTTTTCCCCTGCATGTTAATTCCCCTTCCTTTTGTATTCTATATTATCTGAATGACCTTGCAAAGGACAAAAAGGGATATTATGGTCAAAGCTAGAGTAAGTATATTAAAGAATGATATAATGCTTATTTTTATTTGCATTGTGCATTTATGTTGGCAGAATTTGGGAACGTTTGAGAATTGTAATACAGGTACTTAGCCCCCAATCCTATGTCCTCCAATAATAAAAGATTTTCTTTGGAATAATTTTTAGAATTTATAGAGAAAAAGTTTTATTTGAGAGCTTTAAAATATATTTTTAATGATTTTAGAGAGAGAGAGGGAGGGAGAGGAGAGAGAGGGGGAGGGAGGGAGTAAGAGAAAGAGAGAGAGGGAGGGATGGAGAAAGACAGAGAGAGAGGGAGGGAATGAGAGAGGGAGGGAGGGAGGGAGAGAGGGAGGGACGGAGAGAGAGAGATGCACCACTGGGGACTGAATTTGAAACCTGGGTGTGTGCTGTGACTGGGAATCAAAATAGTGACCTTTTGGTGAATGGTGTGATGATCCAGCAACAGCCAGACTGGCAAGGAGTATTTGTGGGCTTTTTAGGTGATTATTAATATTTTATTTTAGGTTATACAATCATATCGTTCAGTGTCTTTATCTTGAAGTAACAAATTAAAATATTCCCTTCATTGAATTCAATGTCTTATGCCTCTGTATCCCAGCATAATTATTACTCTAAAGCCTATAAATACCAAACACCTTTTTCTTTTTCTTCCTAGAATCATTCTACATACTCTCCAAGACCATCCTCATTTATGTGTATTCACAGAAATGATAACCAGAATAGTATTAAAGTTTATTAGGTAAGCAGACCAGCTGAATTAGAAATTTAGGATATGTCAAAAGGAAATTTAAACTCTGGATTTGTGCTTTGAATTCCCTGTATTTTTTTCTTTTTATGATTTGCCTTTATTTATTTATTTATTTATTTATTTATTTATTTATTTTTGCTGTAATTTTATTTATTTTTTAATTTAATTTTATTGTTTAGAGTATTACATATAGTAGTACACATATCTCCTTTTTCCCTCATTCCCTGTATTTTTTTAAAAAGTTGGTATTTTATTATACTTTTTCTTTATAGTGTGTAGAACAGCATTACTTTTAGCATGGACAAAAAAATCGTTTTCTTTGGCCAGCAAACCCCTGCTTCAACAAAATCTTACCTAATACAAGAGAAACATGCAAATTGACCATCACTCCGCTATGCCCACAGTCAATCAGAGTGAGTATGCAAATTAACCCAACGAAGATGGAGGTTAATTTGCATGCAGGTGCAGAGCTGCCAGGCGGGGTGTATTGCCTGCTATGAGGGGAAGGGGGGCAGCGGAGGGAGCTGCTGGAGCAGTGTTCCGGTCAGAAGCGAGGACTTACCGGCTCCTGGGGAGGGGAGTGGGGATGTGATGGCTCCCCATTGGGCTGGGAGTAGGGACTTGCCTCTGGGTAGGCCAGGAGCGGGGACTTGCCAGCTCCTGGGTGGCTGGGAGTGAAGCCAGGGGAAGGAAGGCCTATTCTTGTGTGAATATCTTGCAACGGGCCTCTAGTATATCAATAACTATCCACTAAAGGAACTACCTTTTGTTTACACAATATCTGTCATGTTATGATACATCAAATATTTATCAAAGTTGGCATTACAGCTTGCAAGGGGCTTTTTCATTTTATTCTCATCATGATTCCTTGAATTAGGTATCATTATTTAATTTGTGAAAATAGAGAAATAGAAGTTAGAGGGACTCTATGTCTTGTCAAAAGCAATCATATTTGTACATTGTTAGTATTTTATATCCTCATTTTCTGATTTTAAAAATGCTTTCATTTCTGCCATACCAAGGGACTTATTGGTTGGTGCTTAAAATTATGACTATCTACTGCATATAAGCTCTACATAATGAATGATGATGAATATTATCTGTGAAACAATAACATTGTATATCCATTTGAAGGCACTTCAAATTTTGGAATTTCACAGGAATTGTCTCCATTAGCCTTTCTTTTTTTTTTTTTTCTGTTAATCATCACTCAAGGATTTTTTTTTCCATTGATTTTTTTTAGAACAGTGGTTCTAAACATTCCTAATGCTGCGACCCTGCTAGCTGTTCTCAACCTGTGTGACCCATAGATTGAGGACCGCTGCTGTAGAGCCTAAGACCATTGGAAAACACAGATATTTACATTATGATTCATAACAGTAGCAAAATTACAGTTATGAAATAGCAATGAATATAATTTTATGGTTGGGGGTCACCTGCACATGCCCTGATCAGGGAGGGACAACTCAAGTACATGTCCTTGACTAAGAATCATAACTGTAACCCTTTGGTGCCTGGGCCAATGCTCAAACCAGAGAAACCTCAGCAAGGGCTTCTAGACTTCTTTAGAAAAACACTATCAGTAAAATTTTTATAATCCTCCTTATGGTGAGAGATATTGACAAAATTGGGTTGTAAATAACACTGTAGTCATGATCTATTTTTAAATATATTTTTATTAATTTCAGAGAGGAAGTAGAGGCAGAGAGAGAGATAAAAACATCAATAATGAGAGAGATCATTGATCAGCTGCCACCTGTATGCCCCACAGTGAGGATCATGCCCATAACCCAGGCATGTGCCCTTGACCAGAATTGAACACAGGACCCTTTCTTTAGTAAACAGGCCAATGCTCTATCCACTGAGCCAAACCGGTAGATCCATGATCTATTTTTTATATATATTTTATTGATTTTTTACAGAGAGGAAGGCAAAGGGATAGAGAGCTAGAAACATCTATGAGATAGAAACATCAATTAGCTGTCTCTTGCACGCCCCCCACTGAGGCTGTAACCACAACCAAGGTACATGTTCCTGATCAGAATCAAACCTGGTACCTTTCAGTCCACCGGCTGATGCTCCATCCACTGAGCCAAACCAGTTTCAGCAACTGTGATCTATTTTTAAAGTAAGTTATTTTATATTAGTTGGGTGGGGAAGAAAATACGTCTTTATGAATATACCCTATATACAAATATGAGACCAGTCAACTCACATTTAAATTCACTCTGGAAATGGTAAATTTGAAATCATGTAATGGAAGTGTGAGAATAAATATTAATAAAATGAGAAAGTATTTTGCACCCTCATTAATTTATCTCACTGTAAAAATTGTTTAAAATAATTTTACTATTTTTATTTAACCCATTGTATGAGAGCTCAAAAGGCCCTTTTCAACAAATAGATGATATATTTCAGAAAATAAGACTTTTCAATTGTAGAGTTTCTTTTGCCAATGCTGCATAATCAAATTCTACTTAAGGACCTTAATAACAGTCTTTGTCAGACTCAAAAAGGAATTTCTACCTTCTAACTCTAGGTAAAATACTCCTAAAATATGCCACAAACTGCATGAAACACTATGTCTATTTGCTTGCCAATCTGGAGATTGGATATTTGTGTTTGTAATGAAAAGTATTCACAATATTTTGTGCAACACTGTTGTTGGCATATGGGCTTGATTAGTGTCCTTGTTTGGTCACCTGCTACCTATATGGACTGAAACTGATACACTTTATTTGTGTGTAGAATAGGAACTATAATACCTACTACTTAAATTAATTGAAAGAATTTGAGCTAAGATACACACACACACACACACACACACAAAATCTACTTAACATTGATTTGCCACATTTGAGGCATTTTATGAAAAAGCTGTTGCTGGTTTGCACTTTAAAGTATTTTCCTTGCTGCCTTTAAATGCATGTGTGTACAAAGAGGCATACCAGGAATTAAAAGCTGTACATGTAGTATGAATATTTCACTTGGATAGTGGCTTCTATTTTGTATGGCTGCAAAAAATTATTTAAGATATCATCTGAAGTTTTGGTAATTATTGATTTCATCAGTAACTAATTAGCTCATTGGCAATTATACTTTTTGACTAAAAGGATGTGACCCGAAAACAGTGACATGTTTGAATATTCAAACGTGCTGTGGATATTCTAGTCACTCCATTAAGCACTGAGATTATAAAAGTGAAAACACTAAAACTGCTTTTATGTAATAATTTTTAAACATGAAATCAGTGAAGTCTTTACTATATATAAACTGTGTTTTCTACCTAAAAAAAAAACATTTCTACCTAATAAAATCAATTTAATCATAATGCAAGCATATGAAAAGGTCTAAATAGTAATGTTACAATCTGCAAATATTCTTTGCAATCAAGATTAGCTGTAAATTTGCAGGTGCAAATATTACTCTTTATTGAACAATAACCAAATAAAGACAATTTTTTTGTTTTGTTGTAGAGAATCACAAATACAAGGTGATTTAAATTTTGCATTAAAAGTGACAGTTATTTTGTTGATTTCTTCCCCTTACCCCACCCTCCCCTATCTTCCCTCTGAGATTTGATGGTATGAGGCAGGTGAGGACATGAGTAGGGAATCTGGGGGGATAATGGAAGGATAAGGAAACATATGTAATACCTTAATCAGTAAAGAAATTTAAAAAGTGACAGTTATTTCACCTCAGCCACTAGCATTCCAAATAATTGTAGTGTATATGCTATGTTATTCCATTAGAATGAAGTGTGTTGGGCACTAGTCTGGATAAACCTCTTTTCAAGATGCTTGTTTTGGGGCTGTCTCTCATTGTCCTCAATCTCTCCTTCATCCAGGCTTTCTGAAGGAGTTGTTTATGTCCTGTCACTTCCTCCAACTCCCACTCAGTCCTCAAGCCATGCTATTTTGGCCTTTGTCTCCTTCATGTGATGAAAGACATCTTGCTGAGGTCATCAAGAACATCTTGAGCTATCTTCAGTGGAACTTTTCATTCCTCTTTGAAGCTTGATCTCTTAGCATTAATAGCTAAGACCATTCTCTCTTTGAAGCACTTTCTTAGAGTGCTTCTGAGGCAGAAAACCCTTCTAAATTTTCTCTTCTCTCTCTTTTTCATTCTCTGCTTCTTATTTTCCTAGAACAAAATATGTTTTCTTTCTAGGCATTCCCGTTCATTTTATATGCTCGGTTTTAATTACTACTTGTATCAATCAGGATGAACTGAGCTGTAATTTTGATGAACAACCTCAAATCTCAGTGGATTCAAACAATAAAGGCTGTTTCTTTATTCATGTAGTGTGTCCTATCATACCTAGGCTAATGGATCAACTTCTGTATAAAATGTTGCTGGTCTCTATGTCATAGGGGAAGAAAATTGTAGAGTTTTTGCACCAGCTATTCCATGATCCCATGTGGAAGTAACACAGGTCACTTCTACGTACTTTGAATTTGTTGAACAAAACTAATATGACTTCACCAAAATGAGGTTGAAAATATTTGCTTTCCTGGTTTTTCAACTATTTGGCCTGAAAGCAAAACCAAACTTACTTCCCAAAGGAGAATTCATAAATCTCATTCAAAAGTCCAAAATCTCTAGATAATGTATGGTAGTTACTACCTGGGTCCATAGATTTGGAGGTCTATGATACCTTCAGTTAATTGAGAGAAAGGGAATTGTGAGATGGGGAAGCAAGCCTGGCAACTATAAGAATTATTTATATAATTCTTATAAATAATTCTATATAATATAGAATTATATAGAATTCTTATAAATAATTATATATAATTTATATATATATATATATATATATATATATATATCAGTTATATAGTTCTAAAATATTTTCATATTTAACTATTGTTAAAAACTGATTTAACTAATATTTTCCCACTGTATAATTTAGATTATAATCATAGCTTTCAATATCAGTTTTATCAGTGACTACCAGCGAGCCCTCTAAAGTTAAGTGAGGGCATCACTCCACTTACCAGTTGTAATTTTGTATTTCCCAGGGTAACCTAGATTATGCTACAAGTAGCAAACAATCTTCAAATCCCAAGAAATTAATTGACTTACAATAAAGAAATACTACTTATTTCTCACTCATATGCTACACTTCCTTTGTGGGCCTGCTAGGGCTTTTGCTCTGTATTGTCCTTATTCTGAGACATGGTTCGCAGAGAATTTCCCATTTGTAACTAAATGTTCTGTTCAAAAGTTCCATGTGGCTTCTTCTCATAACTCATTGTTCAGACCTACTGAACGGCCGACCACACTATGCCAATCTTTTCCCTGTTTGCCCTGAGTCCATTCTCTACCCTTTTCAAACGTGCTCTGGTTTGCAAGGGACTGCATTTCCCTTGTTTTCTTGCTCTATGGCTTTCAAGTTGTTCCAGCCATTGGGAAATAGTGATGGAAGAATGGAGGCCAGATGAATGGAGAAACTCGGTTATTGCATTTTGTCCCTCTTTCAGATTTGGAGGGCATCTCCAGCAGCAGTGGCTTCTCTGTGATTTCAGCTCCCAAAATATAGGCACAGTGTGGTTTCATCTTCCACAAATGGCTTCCAGGGTCAGGTGAAACTACTTCCTCTTTGACTCTTATCTTTCTTCATTGCTCCTCATCCTCTACTTGGCTTCTCAGCGATTCCAACATCTGTACAGACAATTCCATGTATTAAATTTTCTGGGTTTGAAATGTTAAATTGGATTCTGTTTTTATGGTCCCCTGACTGATAAATCCAGATTAGGATGTGTAACCCTACCATGTCCCCATTGGACAGAGAACTGGGAATAATTGGTGAACAGCTCTCATGACTGCCATACTACTTATATTTGGCATGCAATATTCCTCTCACTAGCTAGACCTTTCTCCCGAGCTCTAGAACATATAATCAAACTACCTAAGTGATACCTCATTTTGAATGTTTCAAAGGCACAGTAAGCATAACATGTTAAGGTCTCAACACATGATCAACTCCCATCAAACCTTATCCGACTTTGTTCTCTCCTTCAATAAGTAATGACCTCTTATTTTTGGTTAATCAAGCAAAAACTTCAGTAATTCTTGAAACCATACTCTCCCTCAGTTCATGTAACCATACTGTCATTATAACTGTAACCATAACCATACCTACTATCAACTATTGCCACAGTGTCCTAAATATCTGTTAACTCTGTTCACTTCTCTAAATTTCCACTGCCATCACTGTAATCCAGCCTCTTGTTCTGGACTGGACAATGGCAATAGTAACCTTGCTCTGAATGACATTGTAACAAAGTCAGTTCATAAAGAACTTCAGGTGTTCAGTGATATTCAATGACTTCCACTTGCTCTTAGGAGAAATACAATACTCCTTAATATAATCTTTGAAGACCTACCACCAATTGCCTCTCTCACTTTACCTTTCCCCATATACCATCACATACTCTGCAATCCAGCCCCTCCACCTGCTTTAAGTCCTTTATACTTGTTAGTCCTGCTCGATCTTCAATACAACCTCATAGTTTTGAACATGTGGTTATGATTGTCTGGAACACTTTCCCTCCTCTTCATGTTAATATCTATTTAGCAAGGTTTTTTTTTTAAATGTTTATATCTTCTGGCAAATCATTCTTGCCCACTCTGACTCTGTCAAATACCCTCTCATACACTTTCAGTGGTGCCATGTACCCCTGCTAGGCAGCATTAACATATATTTCATGGTATTATTATATGATTAATGAAAATCTCCCACACTAGTCTATAAACTCTGTGAGATGGGAAACAGTGAGTGATCTTGCTAACCATTGTATGTCTAGCTCCTTTGAGAATCTGGGACATAATAATTTGACAAATTAATGAATGAAAGAAAGCCATTTGCCTCCGTTTCTCTTTCCCATCTTACTTTATTTCTTCTAGCCTTTTGCATTGTGTATTTACTATGGGGGATTGCAGGTCAGTCACTCATTTAACAGTTAATTCCTTGGCTATTGTTATTAATGCATCATCAGAATTTTTTGTTGGTGTTGGAATTGTGCAGATAGGATATTAGTGATTGTTATGTAAAATTTTGAATTTTGTGGAACCAAGAGATAGGAGGAAGTCTGGCCACTCTAGCATAACAGTAAGGGCTTATTAAGGGAACTTATATACAAGGCACATCTTGGATGGCAGAAAGACAATATTAATTTCTTCTGCACAGTGTGGCAGGCACTAAAGGGTTATATGGGAAGGGGCATGATGGATTAGGGTACTGGGACATGATCCACCTCAGATAAGGGGAAATGATCTTACATAATTTTCCAGGGCAGAGTGCCTATTCCAGGAACCAGCATGCCTGGGGCAGAAGGGAGAGGATAAACAGTCTCTGAGGGAGTTTAAGAGAATGTATTGGTGGAAAAGGAAGATGGCTGCCGATGGGAAGGCAGACTGCAAGATAGTGTGTGAATGAGAAAACCAAAGGGAGAGTATGTGATTGTACGGGGAGTTTCGTTGGTGAGTTGAAGGACAGCTATACTCCAGGAGATTGGAGGGAATTGCTGGATGGGGCTCCCCTGACCAGGCAGCCCCCACTGCTGCTGGTTCCCTCCCAGAGAGACCAGCTTGGATGTGGAGACCACGCCATCTTGAAGGGAAAAGTGGATGTTGTCCGGAACCTGAAAAGCTCGGGGAATCGACAGCTATGGCACCCAACCAAACAGCTGCAAATCCTAGAATCTATCTCTGTTCTAGCCTCCATCTAACACAAGGATCAGGCAGCAGTCACCTCATGGAATGGTCTCTCCTCCACGTAGTAGATTTGAAATAAGAAAGAATAGATTTTGAGTTCCAGCTTTGCCACTTGTTGTGTGGTTCTGGTCTATTCTAGTGATCTCTCTGAGTATAATTATAACTAGCTTGTAAGCATTACATTGTTATATACATACACACACACACACACACACACACACACACACACACACATATTTCCTATATAATAAAAGGCTAATGCAAATTGTCCCCTTGGGAGTTTGTCTGCTATGACATGTGTTGACCACCAGTGGGAGGCATGGAACAAAGGAAGGCCCTGATCAGCCCTGATCGCTGGCCAGGCCTGGGGATCCTACCCATGCACAAATTTTGTGCACTGGGCCTCGTGTGTGTGTGTGTGTGTGTGTGTGTGTGTGTGTGTATAATCTGTCATATAGAAACTACTCAAAAATTATAATAATTTTGTTTTTCAAAAATAACTTAAGTAGTTATAGTTTTTATTAATGACTATTAAGCAACATACAGGATAGGAAAATATTGAGTGTTCACAGTTCATATATAACATTTAAATCAGATGGCAAAACATAAAAAGTGGATAAGAAATCCAGCGTAAATTTTAGAGGATTAAAAATGTTTTAAGTAGTAAATACTTCGTGAGAACAATGTGTATGAGTGTGTGTGTGTGTGTGTGTGTGTATGTATATGTGTGTATATATATATTTGTTTTGCTGCATGTACTTCTATTTGTCTATATATCCTTATGTGGGGATTTTATAATTGCATGCATTGCTGTCATTTGTTTCCCATTACCTTTTGTATTGTTTAAAATCATTGCAGTATTTCTTTATCTTCTGGAAAGATAATTCCACTAGAAAGCCTTGATCTCTTACTCCATAGACAAAAGGTTGAGGAAAGAAGAAGTGTGTGTCTCATTAATGGCACCCCTAACAATGTCTGTCTTTGTGGGGGTGAGAATTGATGTCATTTTTGGCAACAACACAGCTGACACTGTTCTGTGACATTGCAATAAGTTCAATACATGCCTAATAGGAAACCCTTTTCCAAGCAGTAAACAACCCTTCACAAGGCAGCGCTGCCAAAGCTATGTTTTGTCATCCAACAGGAAATCAACAGGACAGTCCTTTTCACTTAAAAAAAATGCATATACCTTTAATGATGTGTTAGTTCTTAAGCCATCTGTAGATGTGCTGTCCATCCAAATTGCCAGGGTTAAATTGTTGATTTTTAGAAATTATTTTGATCTCATTATGCTTTCGTCATAAAATTACTGTATTTTATGTAGCAATTAACTCCAAGTAATGTCGTCTGAAGGCTAAAACTGAACCTAACATTTTGACAAAGCCCTGCTTTAGAATGGCAATCAAACGCATTTTGCCCATTTGCAGGTATTTCAAATATCAAATTGGATGAATCTTTTTAATTTTGTTCTACTGAATTGAGTTCAAGTGAATTTGATAGGATTATTAGGGCAGCTAGCGTCCGGAATAGCAATGATGGCTTACAGAAGGAACCAGCAGAGCCGGTGTTATTGATGAAGAGATGCTTCAGACCCTTCATTTGTTAGCAGGAACCCTGCCCTGTGACCCGACTATTGAGTCCTTATCTGCATACAGTACCCACCTATTTCACTTCAGAGGCACTAAATGAATCTTTTCAATCAATATTCAATTATACAAGGCCTGGAATGCTGGTTAAGTAACTGTGTCTAACTGCTGAGGAAATGTATTTCCAAAAAGAATATGTCAGGGCTTCTGGGTCATTCATCTTTCCCACCTCTGGCTGAATACCTGTCCCGTTACAGTTGTTGAACATGCACTATTACCTTCCTGCAGAGAATCTCCTGTGGTGGTATGTTTCTTGCTTTTCCTCTGCAAGTACCTTTCTCAGCTCTATTCCTAGTAGTCCTTGACTCCTGTTACCCAGGAAACCGGAGAACATTCTCCCTAGCTGCACTTTGTTTTCCTGCCTTCACATATAGGCCAGTCACCAAACAACTGCTTTGTTTCAGTCCTGCAGTATATGCTTATATCAGTCTTTGTTCTTTCTCCCTAAGCTTTGGGAGTCTGGATCATGTGCCTTTTCAATGAAACCGACTAGATACTTCAATTTCACAAATTAAGCATCACTCTTAATTGTATTCCACTGAAAACTGACTTAACATATCACTCTCACTCTGGCCCAGTCTACCAGACAGGCATGAGGTTATTGCTTCCGAAGCCATCTTCTAATTTGAAAATTATGAAAATTTCACAGGTCAACAGATAGGCAGTGGAAACTGGGGAGCTTTTAGCATATTAATTGGGCTCTGATGAATTCACTAAGTACAGTTAGTGACAATTATGCTTGTTATCTGTGATTAAGAGAGAATGATACTATACCTTTCTTAGGACAACTAAAATAAAAAACAAAATAAAACACTGTCATAAAATAGGTAAGAAATGAATAAGTGGGTTGGTACTCTTTATTACAAAAATTTTTAACTCATTTAATTTCATTCCTGTAGTTCTCAACTAATTCAGGGATATCCACATCCTGATTTAATTGGCAGATTAAGACTGTTTTACTGGGTAGGAGGTGAAAAGCAAGGAATTTTCTGACCAATCCTGGGTTTTCATCACGAGCAAGTTCCTCACAGTGTTGGAGCTCACTTTCCTGAAATCTCCTATCCTGTTCTTCTGGGTTCTCTGGGTATCCTGCTTCCTGGATTCTACTTTCGACCTGCCTGTTTTTTAACCACTATTGCACCCTGACAGTTGGTGTCTGCTCCTCTGTTCATTCCTGCTAAGTTTTTTTTTTAACTTGATCTCCAATTGTAATCTCTTGAATTCTTGCCCAGTTTAACTTGGGCTCAATCCTGACCCCAGTCTTCGGCTCTGCCATTGGGAGGTGTATTGAATAGCTGAGGTACTCCATATAGACCTAGTAATGTAACTGTTCAAAACACAAAAGCCATTTGGCAAACAGATGATAAAATATCTATTATTATTATTATTTTTTATCTTTTCACCTGATTAATAGTATTAGAAAATACTTTATTAAGTTTTTCACATAATGCGATTTCTATATGTCATACTACATATAAGTCTCACAGCATTTTACAGAGGAGGCACAGAGAGGCTATGCTACTACCCAATATCACACAGTTTTTAAGTGGTTTGACAAGAATTTTAATCACGACAGTCCAGTTGCCTAGAGCGTATTTTTGTCCTTGCCACTGTACCACACTAAATTACACCACATAGATTTATTGTTAAACATATAAAACTTTATATTCTCAGACTTTCAGGTGCTAACTTTGTTTTGAAAGTTAGAATCTTGAAATGTTTAGAGTTTCTAGGTTTTTGTTTCCTGTTTTTATTGGCCACTTTTCGTTTAGGAGTATAATAACAGGATACTAGGAAAGTTAGAATTAAACATTATGCAACTTAATCATCTCCAGAAACCTGATTTCTAATGACATAAAATAATCACATGCAGTCATTTATTCCACAAATTCAGCAAGTATTTGTTGTCTACCAGGTGCCAACAATGATGGCAGGCACTGGGGACTCAATATTAAACCTTTCATAGAGTTTACACACAGAAATGGTACATTGGCCCAGCCATGAATTAAGATTTAACTTGTGGAAATTTATTGGTTCTTAAGTTAAACTCTGTTAAAAAAAAAAACAAAAAACTAATATGTGTTGAGTGGTTAGTGCATTCTTTGTCCCTCAATAAGTGGTAGCTTTGCAAAGAAAGTCTAAGTAATTCGATTAAATATTCTAAAGAATTTAATAATCAATAAAATACTTTAAAAGAGGGGCTGTGGCAAAAAAATGATACTATAATTTTCCCTGAAAGGCATTTTAAACTTTATCTTTAATATTTAAATATTTTTAAAGACATATAATTTTACATAAATGCATAGCTTTAATCATAGCATTCTCTCCACTCCCCACTTTTTTTTCCTTTTTTCCTTTTATCCTGCTGGTCATCTTCCTCTCTTCCTTTTCCCCTTGATACTAATCAGCCATGACCCCCCTCAACAAAATCAAAACATATTAGTAATCAAATCCGTATCTCTCCTTTTTCTTATATTTCTGTTTAAGAATCACACATCACTCAAAATGTTTTATCAGTTTTTAGATAATTTGGATTATACAGTATTTGAATTTTCTGGATCTTGCTTTTCACATTCAATAATTCTTGGGAATGTAAGTCAACAGATATATAGCCCTGTTTTTTTTTTCTTTTTATATTGCTAATAGGTACATGATATTCTATGGTGAAGTGGCTGAATTTATTTAGTCTTTGCCATATTTGCTGCAGGCACATTGCTTTCATGCTTTAGTACTACAAATGGTAAACATCCTTGAAAATATGTTCTTAAATAATTCTATATCAAAGGAATACATTCCAAAGTGTGAAAATGATTGTTTAACAGATTAAGATGGCTGTGGAGATCATTTGGTTTATTTTATTCTGGTATTAATTATAGAAGTCGAACCCAGTGATTTCCATACCTCTTTCTAGTCATTAAACATAACAGAAGGTTGATCATTCTTTTGCATTACTTAGATATTTCAAGTTATCTTCTGCTGAAACAAAAAAGCCCATATTTTAGAAAGAAATAGAAAGAGAATATGAATGAATGAGTATGGATAATTGGGTGGACTGAGTTTAGCTAACCTGGAATAAAGGTGAAGGAGAATGATATTCAACTTCTATGTGGTCATATCATCCTCCCTTTCTCACTAATTAAAGACCTTGAATTGTGTTTTTCTTGCTATGTTTGGCATTCCTACTCTGACTTTCTGACTGACATCTCTGAATTATGGTGATGGACAGGCATTTAAAAACTAATTTTAATGAAAAAGTTGAATAACTTCATAGCTGAAAACATCAAATTATTTTAAGAAATTGGATACCATGATATTTTGCAGGTAAACAAGTAAACATTAACCTCCTTTGGGATCTCACCTTTATTTCACAAAAGGTATTTAGAGTTTAATCACAATATATTCAACATTTGTAGGTTGAGTGCTAAAACTGCTATTCTTGATTTAATAATAATTTGTTATATTAATGTTGGATCAAATCACTGTAGTAAAAATTTAGTAAGCTCTGGCTGCTATGGATCAGTTGGTTGGGTGTCATCCCTTGAACCTTAAGGTTGCTGGTTCAATTCCCAATCAGGACACATTCTGGAGTTGCAGGTTTGATCCTTGGTAGGGGGCATTCAGGAGGCAGCTCATAGATGTTTCTCCCTCACATCTGATGTTTCTCTTTCTCCTTCTCCCTTCCTCAAAATCAATTTAAAAATCTTAAAAAAACTGGAATAAAATTAATTGACATGATAAAAATGTTGAATTTTAATGTTTTTGTATGTTTTGCAGAAAATGTGAAAAATTCATACATGGAAAACAATTTAAAAATAGTCTGCTTCATTTATGTAACAAATTAAGTTTACAGTCATTTACACATATATATGTCTGATATTGGCATATATTTGAAACAGGTTAACCAGTGAGAAAAGGTACTCTGTTATGCAAATAACTTGGTTATGCAAAATTATTGTATACATGAATAAGTTCAGATTTGTATAAATGAGTGTGGGAATCCTATATAATAAAAGTGGAGTATGCAAATTGTCCCCTCGGCCAGGAGTTGTCCAGGAGTTTGACCAGAGGGTGGGGCTGGCCAGAGGAAGAGAGGGAGTACCCAGCTGGCAGCTGCTAGGGACCCTACCAGTGCATGCATTTTGTGCACCGAGACTCTAGTCTCATATATTTGAATTAAGAAAGCACAAACTGAAGTAGCCCAGCAGATAAAGGGCTTTCTGTCAAGCAAAGCCACAGACTAGTATGCGGAAATAAGTTCAAGCGCATCAAATGCACTTCATGGAATCTTGGATTACAAATTCCTCAACCTCTTTCACAGAGTGAGCAAATTCTTTCTCCCATTTTCATTGCCTGATATATCTTTAGTGTAACCTATTGCACCATTCTCCTACCCTGTTGAGTAATTGTTTGTAACTGCACAGGCAACAGATAGTCCATGTTGATTATGTAATCTCTTGAGCCAGAGAATGGGTTCCTATTTGGGTTCCCTTAGACATTACCTACCTCACAGCTAACTAAACCCTAACTAGGAAGTAATCACTGCATTCTGTTTAATTTTTCAGAATATTATGCCATTTGTTTCTCTGGTTATATTACAATATACCTTCAGTATTTTCAGCAGAGTGCTATATACAAAGTAGGTGTTCGGGTGATGTGTCTGCTGCCATTTAAAATTCCAGTGTTAGGTATTCCATGTTTGACTAAGAGGTTATTTCTAAGTTGTTACCACAATAAGAACAGATCTACAGAGTAGTGAAAACATTTTGAAATGGATAAATCAGTATATATGGATGCGGGAGATATTTCTTAAAGGAATAACTAGATCGACTCAGGCAGACATTTCAGCCAAACATTTTCTGTGAGCTGTATCCTCTCTCCTGAAGTAGAGGGGGATTATGGCCAATGAAGTTAATTAGTGCCAGAATATGATGGCTTCAGCAGGTGTTAGGTTCAGACTCCCACCTGTTAGTGGAAGCCTTCTGGCTGGAGAAGGGCTTGAGTAGTTTTGTTTTACTGACAGCTGCCCGTTGTTAATGTACCATATGTGATGTTGGTTTAAGTTGCCATCAATTCTTGAACCATATGAAAGTGTTGAACACAGTGACAGACAGATGCATACTTGCAAGGTAACAAAAGGCCTTTATTGCTGGACTGGGAGGCAAAACCTTAAAATGATTTTATGAAAGGGTCCTTAAAAAGAGATTGTTAAAGCTACGTCACAGTTAGTATACATTTGCTCCAGTCACCATTTGTCATTTTGTTTAGAAGTCTAAAACATACATGCTAATAGAAACTGCTTTATTAGAAGTTAAGAAACATAACATGAAAGGCTACATTCCCTAAGAGACCTTTTTATTTTTTATTTTTGCAGTTTCATCAATGGAACGATAATGAAGAATAGCAAATTAATTGCTAAGCCCAAATATTTTTAAAAAATTAAAAATATTATTTAAGAGAAGGACAGGGTCCACCTGTTGTCCTCAGTGGTGGAGCGTTGACCTATGAACCAGGATATCATAGTTTGATTCCTGGTCATAGCACAAACCTGGGTTGTTGGCTAGATCCCCAGTGGGATGGGTTTCAGATCAGGGAGTCTCTCTCATCATTGAATTTCCTATCTCTCTCCTCTCTGAAATAAATAAAAATATTTTTTGAAAGAGAATAGGTTTCTGAATTTAGTTGCTTAGGTAGAAGAAATTAGATATAAAAGAAAAAGTATGGGGAGACACAAAATTATTTTGGACTTTCTGAGTCTATGGGATTCCTTTTGCTGCATAATCCTATATAATAAAAGGGTAATATGCAAATTCACCAAATGACAGAACAACCAGTTGGTGGGGGGGCATGGCTAGTGAGGGGGTGGCAGCAGGACAGCCAAAGCAGGTGCCAGCAGGCAGTGGGAAGGGACTGTGATTAAGGGGCATGGTAAATAGCAATATTAAAATATTTATTTTAGCCAAAACCGGTTTGGCTCAGTGGATAGAGCATAGGCCTGTGGACTGAAAAGCCACAGGTTCGATTCCAGTCATGGGCATGTACCTTGGTGGTGGGCACATCCCCAGTAGGGAGGGTGCAGGAGGTGGCTGATCAATGTTTCTCTGTCATGGATGTTTCTAACTCTCTATCCCTCTCTCTTCCTCTCTGTAAAAAATCAATAAAAAAATAAAATACTCTTCTAAATAATTCACTTTCAATGTGCACAAATTTGTGCACCAGGCCATTAGTAAGAGTATAATATTCTGCAAGTTGGTGTAGGGAAGAAATATCTACTTAATTTATAGAGAGGTTATTAAAGCTTATATCCAACCTACTTACTACTTATGAAGTAATATAATGATAATTGTCAATATAGTTGCCAGATACTTTGTATGTTACTGCTTTCATTCTCTCATCATTATTATAAAGTAGGTACTATCACAGTACTTTTTTCCATTTTTTATTAACTTATTACATGTGTACATATCTTCCCATTGTCCCCCCAACCCACTCCCATACATACCCTCACCCCCCAGTGTGTTGTGTCCATTGGTTATGCTTATATGCATGCATACAAGTTCTTCCTTGATCTCTTGTCTCCCCCACCTCTCCCTAACCTTCCCTCTGTAATTTTACAGTAGGTTTGATGCTTTACTGCCACTGTATCTATCTTTTTGTTCACCTGTTTATAATGTTCTTTATTATTCACAAATGAGTGAGATCATGTGGTAATTTTCTTTCATTGACTGGCTTATTTCACTAAGCATAAGGCTCTCCAGTTCCATCCAGGTTGCTGCAAATGGTAAGAATTCCTTCTGTTTTACAGCAGCATCATATTCCATTGTGAAGATGTACCATAGTTTTCTGATCCTCTCATCTGCTGACGGGCACCTAGGCTGTTTCCAAATTGTAGCTATTGTAAATTGTGCTGCTATAAACATAGGGGTGCATATATCCTTTCTGATTGGTGTTTCTAGTTTCTTAGGGTATATTCTTAGGAGTGGGAATACTGGGTCAAATGGGAGTTCCATTCTTAGTTTTTTGAGGAAACCCCATAGTGTTCTCCACAGTGGCTGCACCAGTCTGCATTCCCACCAACAGTGCACGAGGGTTCCTTTTTCTCTGCATCCTCACCAACATTTGTTTGTTGATTGTTGATAATAGCCATTCTGACAGATATGAGATGGTATTGCATTGTCGTTTTGATTTGCATCTATCAGATAATTAGTGACTATGAGCATGTTTTCATATGTCTCTTGGCCTTCTTTCTATCTTCTTTTGAAAAGATTCTATTTAGGTCCATTGCCCATTTTTTTTTATTGGATCGTTTATTTTCCTTTTATTAGGTTGTATAAGTTACCTGTAGATGTTGGAGATTAAACCTTTATCAGTGATAACATTTGCAAATATGTTCTTCCATACAGTGGGCTTTCTTGTTGTGATGAAGATTTCTTTTGCTGTGCAAAAGCTTTTTATTTTGATGTAGTTCCATTTTTTTTTCTCTTTAGTTTCTATTTCCCTAGGAGTGGTATCAGTGAAGAAATTGCTTTGGCATGTCTGAGATTTTTCTGCCTGTGGATTCTTCTAGTATTTTTATGGTTTCCCATATTATGTTTAAGTTCTTCATCCATTTTGAACTTATTTTTGTGTAAGGTGTAAGGTGGTGGTCTAGCTTCATTTTTTGCATGTATCTGTCCAATTTTCCCAGCACCATTTATTGAAGAGACTGTCTTGACTCCATTGTATGTTCACGCCTCCTTTGTCAAATATTAATTGAGCATAGTGGTTTGGGTTGATATCTGGATTCTCTATTTTATTCCATTGGTCTATATGCCTGTTCTTGTGCCAGTACCAGGATGTTTTGAGAAGAGTAATACAGCTTACAATCTGTATTGAGATTGCTCCTACTTTGTTCTTTCTGAGGATTGTTGTGGCTATTTGGGGTCTTTTATTATTCCACATGAATTTTTGGAGAGTTCTTTCTGTGTCTGAAATATGCCATTGGTAGATTGATTTCCAGTTTTATGGCATTGAATCTATAGATTGCTTTGGGTAGTATGGAAATTTTAATGATGTTGATTCTACCAATCCATAAACACTATGGTATGCTCTTCCATCTACTTAAGTCTTCCTCTATCTCTTTTTTCAATATCTTGTAGTTTTCTGAGTAGAGGTCTTTTGCCTCCTTAGTTAAGTTTTTTCTAGGTATCTTATTTTTTTTTGGTGCAATGGTAAATGGGATTACTTTCTTAGTCTCTTTCTGTAAGTTCACTGTTGTTGTATAGAAATGCCATAGATTTCATGGTGTTAATTTTGTATACTGCTACATTGCCAAATTCATTTATTAAGTCTAATAATTTTTTGATGGAGTCTTTATGGTTTTCTATGTACAGTATCATGTCATCTGTGAATAAGGAGAGTTTTACTACTTCTTTTCCAATTTGTATGCCTTTTATTTCTTCTTCTTGTCTAATTTAAATGGCTAGTACTTCCAGTACTGTGTTGAACATAAGTGGTGAAAGCGAGCATCCCTGTTTTGTTCCTGTTCTTAGGGGAAATGGTTTTAGTTTTGTCCATTGAGTATCATGTTGGCTGTGTTTTTTTTATATATGGCTTTTATTATGTTGAGGTATGATCCCTCTATTCCCACGTTATTGAGAGTTTTTATCAAGAAAGGGTGTTAGATGTTTGTCAAATGCTTTTTCTGCATATATTGATATGACTAAGTGATTTTTATCTCTCAATTTGTTTATGTGATATATCACATTTATTGATTTGTGAATATTGTACCATACTTGCATTCCTGGGATAAATCCTACTTGGTCATGGTGTATGATCTTTCTGATGTATTGCTGGATCCGGTTTGCTAGAATTTTGTTGAGGATTTTGGCATCTATGTTCATGAGGGATATTGGCCTGTAATTCTCTTTCATTGTTTTGTCTTTATCTGGTTTTGGTATTAGGGTGATGCTGGCTTCATGGAATGAGCTTAGGAGTGTTCCCTCCTTTTGAATTTTTTGAAATAGTCTGAGAAAGATAGGTTTTAGTTCTTCCTTGAATGTTTGGTAAAACTCCCCTGTGTATCCTTCTGGCCCCGGGCTTTTATTTGCTGGAAGCTTTTAATGACTGCTTCAATTTCCTCCATAGTTATTGGCCTATTGAGATTTTTAGATCCTTCCTGTTTGAGTTTGGAAGGATATATTTTTCTAGGAATATGCTCATTTCATCCTGTTTGTCTAGTTTGTTGGAAAAGAGTTGTTCATAACATTTTTTAACAATCCTTTGGATTTCTGTGGGTTCTGTTGTTATTTATCCTCTTTCATTTCTGATTTTATTTGGGTTCTCTCTCTTTCCTTCTTGGTGAGCCTGGCTAGAGGTTCATCAATCTTGTTTATCCTTTCAAAGAACCAGCTCTTGATTTTGTTAAATTTTTTTATTTTTTTTTTTGGTCTCTATGTCCTTTATCTTTGCTGTGATCTTTATTATCTCCTTCCTTCTGCTTATACTGGGCTTTTCTTGTTGCTCTCATTCTAACTCTTTGAATTGTAGTGTTAGATAATTTATTACCATTGTTTCTTGTTTTTTTCAGTAAGCTTGTAGAGCTATGAACTTCCCTCTCAAGACTACTTTCACTGTGTCCCATAGATTTTGGATTGTTGTGTTTTCATTGTCATTTGTTTCCATGATGTGTTTTTTATTTCTTCTTTGATCCTCTCTGGCACCCCAGTCATTGTTTAATAGCATGCTGTTTAGTCTCCAAGTGTTTGATTTTTTTGGATTGTTTTTATTGTAGATGTTTTCCAGTGGTTTTTTTTTTTTTTGTGATTTGAGAAGATGCTTGATATGATTTCTATCTTCTTGAATCTGAAGAGACTTTGCCTGTGTCCTAATATGTGGTCTATCCTTGAAAATGTTCTATGTGCACTGGAAAAGAATCTATATTTTGTATCTTTGGGGTGGAATGTTCTAAAGATGCCAGTTAAGCCCATCTGCTCCAGTGTGTCATTTAGGATTGCTGTTTCTTTGCTGATTTTTTGTTTGGCTGATTTATCCAGTGGTGTCAGTCCCCTACTATGACTGTATTCCTATCATTCTCTCCCTTGCTATTTTCCAGAAGTTGTTTTATATATTTGGGTGCTCCAGTATGAATCCTTTGTTCTGAGGTGGCTCTCTTGCAGACAGCAAATATATGGGTCATGTTTTCTTATCCATTCAGCTGCCCTATGCCTTTTTATTGGTGCATTTAATCCATTTATGTTTAATGTTATTATTGACAAGTACATGTTTGTTGTCATATTTTTCCTTAATGTTTGTGTTTCTTCTTGTCTTTCTCTTTCTTTCTTCTCTTTACAGCAGTCCCTTTAGCATTTCTTGCATTGCTGGCTTGGTAATCATAAACTCTCTTAGGGTTTTTTTTTTTGTCTGTGAAGCTTCTGATCCCAACTTCAATTTTTAATGACAGCCTTGCTGGGTCTAGTGTTCCTGGGTTCAGTCCCTTGCTTTACATCACTTTGTAAATTTCACTCCATTCCCATCTGGCCTGGTGTGTTTCTGTTGAGAAATCCGTTGATACTCTAATAGGAGAACCCTTGTAGGTAACTTTCTCTCTCTCTCTGGCAGCCTTTAAGATTCTTACTTTGTCGTTGGCGTTTGCCAATTTAATTATGGTGTGTCTTGGTGTAAGTCTTTTAGGGTTCATCTTGTTTGGGACTCTTATGTGCTTCTTGGACTTAATTGATTTTTTTTTTTCTTGACTGTATCAGGGAATTTTTCTGTCATTATTTCTTCCAACAGGTTTTCTCTTCCTTGCTTCTCTTTCTCTCCGTCTGGTACCCCTATTATGCCAATGTTGTTTCATTTTGTGTTGTCCCAAAGTTCTTTTAGGGTCTCCTCTTGATTTTTAAGTCTTCTTTCTAGTTGTTGCTGTGTTTGTGTGTTTTTTCCTACCTTGTCTTCTAATCCACTGAAGTGATATTCAGCCTCTTCTACTCTACCATTTAAGTCTTCCATTGCATTCTTCATTGCAGCTATGTCATTCTTCATCGCCTCTTGGTTCTTTTTCATGTTGGTGACATTCTCATTCAGCTCCTTTTAATTCTCATTGAGTTGTGTGTATTTGTCATCCAGCCATTTAAACTTCCTTATAACCATTACTCCGAATTCTTTCTCTGTTAAGCTACTAGCCTCAATTTCATTAAACTCCCTTTCTGGTGTTTCCTCTTTTTCTTTCCTTTGGGGGTTGATTTTTTTTGTCTTCCCATGTCTTTCTGTAATGTTTTAATTATATATCTAATTGCATTTCTACCCAGGTTCTTTTGGGGATGGTGCTACTGATGTAATCTCTCAGTTCTCCTGGGCTTGATAATGTACTGTAGCTCCCTACTTGAGCTATTTGGGTTCTTTTGATGTAGACCTGCGAGCTTGAGAGGCACAATTGCGGTGTCTAGAAGTCAACAGCTGTGGAGGGGAGTTTCCCAATTTTTGCTGTCTTGCACCCAGCGGTGACTCACAGTGGCACTCTGGAACTGTCTGTTGGGGTGATGGGTCTCATGGGGCCTGCACTCTGGAACGGTGTGACTGTGGTGTCCAGAGTTCTGTAGTTCTGGGGTGGGCAGACTCAGCTTTGCCGCTGTACCTGTGGTGGATGGGCGCCCACTCCCAGCGGTGGCTCACAGGGGCACCCGAAGCATGTATGCTTGCCAGGCACACTGACGCTCTCTGAAGGGCCCTGGCAGTGTAGCTGCATAATTGGTGACCAGCGGGCAGGTCTCCAGGATGAGTGAATATAGAATTTCTACTGCAGCGAGAGGCGGCGGAGTGTGCCCCTGTTTATCCAAGATCACACCCAGGGAGAGCGCACCGTGGCTCCCACTAGCGCCCTGTGGGAAATGGGTTCGGGGTGCCGGCCTTTTAGAAATTCGCATCTGTAGAGGTGTTTGCTGGCGATGAGCAGCTGGGGTGAATGCGGGCGGTTATTCAGGAAGAGGAAGTTCAGCATTTCAACTGCGGGGCATCAAGTCCTTGTCTCTGCACAGTCACACTCAGCAGGCCTCAAAGCTGCTCCCCAGAGGACCCCATGGATATATGGGCTCAGGATGCCTGCCCTTTGGATATGTGCACGTCTGTGGTGGTGAGTTTGCTGGCACAGAGCTCTGACGCACTTTGAGGGACCCTGGCACTGAAGTTACCCTGCTGGGGTGTCTGTGCAGGTGTCCAGGATGAGTGAATTCAGAATTTCCACTGCCGAGGGCCCTGCATCCCTATTTGTCCAAGATCACACCCAGCCAGGACTCACAGCAGCTCCCACAAGCGCCCTGTGAATAGACGGGCTCAGGGTGGCTGACCGTTGGAAGTGTACACATGGACTGCCAGTGCGTGTGCCTGCGCGGGGCTCTGACACACTTGCAGCAGCCCTGGCACTGAAGTTAAGCATCTGGGGTGTATGTGGGCAGTTATTCAGGATGAAGGAGTTCAGTTTCTACTGTGGGGCAGTGTGTCCTTCCTTGTCTGTACAGAATCACACCCAGCAGGGGCTCAAAGCAGCTCCCCAGAGGACCCTGTGGATATCTGGGCTCAGGGTGCCTTCCCTTGTCTGTGGAGGTGTGTTTGCCTGCGCAGAGCTCTGGCACAATCTGAGGGGCCCTGGCACTGAAATTGCACAGCTGGGGAGTCCGTGGGCAGTTATTCAGGAAGAGGGAGTTCAGAATTTCTACTGAGGGGCCGCGTGCCCTTGTCTGTACAAAGTCACAACCACGGGGGCTCCCAGTGGCTCCCAGGCACTGCGTAGGGAGTGCAGTGCCCTGGCTGCCTGCATGTGAATGTTTTGTCCCGAGTTCGAATTCTGCCGCTGGGGAGGGGAAGATGCACTTACTGCTGCTGAGTGGTGCACCTTTGGAGGTGGAGGGCCCAGGGTCCACGGGTCTGCGGGTGGGGCAGCAGGATTTTGGCTGGAGCGGCTGCTGGGTCGCAGGGCACTTCCAAGGCCTGTCTGGTTGGTGTGGATGAGTTCCTTAAAAAGGCTGTTCTCCCCTTCAAGATGGCATGGGCTCGTGCCTGAGTCCAGCAGTCTGGGGAGTGCCCGCTGCGGTGGTAGTCTCTCCTTGTCCAAGAGAGCCTGTCTGCCAGCCCCTGCTGCTCCTGCGAGATTTAACTGTCCCTCCCTCACTCACACACACACCACACACATCCACACTCTCTCCTTTCATACCCTCACTCACTTCCTCTTCCTCACCTGCATCCTGCCAGCCGCCATCTTCCTCTCCAGGGATATCCACAGTCCTTTATAAAAATATATATATTTTATTGATTTTTATAGAGAGGAAGGGAGAGGGATAGAGAGTTAGAGACATCGATGAGAGAAACATTGATCAGCTGCCTCTTGCATGCCCCCTACTGGGGATGTGCCTACAACCAAGGTACATGCCCTTGACCTGAATGGAACCTGGAACCTTTCAGTCTGCAGGCCAATGCTCTATCCACTGAGCCAAACCGGTTTTGGCACAGTCCTTTTTTTTTTTTTTTTTTTTTTTGACAAGGAAACCGAAGCTTGAAGAAATTAACTTATGCAAGGTTATAAAGCTGGGATTTTAACTCCAATCTTGTTCCTAAGCTGCAGTAAATCAGGTTTGAATAGTTTTAAAGTAAATTGACTTTTTCCAATTTAGAATCTGTTTCTAATGGATGGACTAGCTACTCAAGTGACATCCACGGAATGGGGTATATACCTGCAAAATTGTAATTTGATGTAAAAATTATTGAAATAATTGTGAATTGTATGTATAAGGGAGGCATCACTGTTGCTTTGAGATGCAGTAGAAAACAGTTTTTATTTTTTTTACATGGTACTGATTGAGAGATTAATTCTTAATATTTATAAAATGTGATTAATTACAAGACTGCCATATGGCTACTTTGGAAAATCTATAAAACAACACATATTAAATGTCTTAACTTCAGAAGAAAATTGCTAGATAAATGAATTTTATTTTGTCTGATTTTCTGGTTCTCAGTTTTGAAATAAAATACACATAAACCTCAAGAGACAAGCCCTTGGGTTTATGCAGGAGTTAGAAATTATGACACATAGTTGTACTGCTTATAGCTCATGTGGGGAGAGACTCATCACACAGCTACTTCCACTGCTTCCTGCCTCTGGCTTTATGTGTATCTTTTAGGATCAGATTCATGTGTTAAAGTCTTGTGATCTTATTGAGTTATTATCCTGCAGAAAAGATGTCAAGCAGGAAATGTGGTAGGGGAATTTACACAGGGTTGAAGAGAGAAGATAATTGAAGAAAGTAATCCAATGTCTTATTGAAAAAAAGGAAGGTACAATTCACAGTACAGATTAGATATCAAATATCTTTATAAAACAGGGCATATTTATTTATGTATGTATTTATATTTTATTGATTTTTCAGAGAGGAAGGGAGAAGATAGAGAGTTAGAAACATCAATGAGAGGGAAACATCAACCAGTTGCCTCCTGCACACCCCCTACTGGGGATTGAGCCCGCTGGGACCCTTCAGTTCACAGGCCTACACTCTATGCATTTAGCAAAACCGGTTAGGGCAGGGCATATTTATTTTTAAACAACCAGTTTATACTTCTCTTGCCTGAATTAGAGGAGCTTAATGAGAATCAATTAGCTCACAGTGAAATGATGCTTGTGTAGTTAAGTCTGTGATTGTGGTGTGGTATTTGTTTTTGATATAGTCATTTGCCTTGTGATACTTGGCATGTCATGTAAAATGTTGGGTTTTAGCTATTCATTCTATGTAACCATTGTTTGGATACCAAATCTTTCCATTTTTTGTTTATGTAGTGTTTTGTTTTTAATGCTCTAAAATCACACGATTCAGGGACAATAAAAACTTTAAATATTTTGTTATGAAGTCAACTTCTAATTAAACATTGCATTCTGAATTATACATAATAGAAAGTAAAATAAAATTATAAAAAATAGCAATGAAAATATTTAAAATGTTTATTCCAAAGGTAATCTTCAAGGTTATAATGGTACATTTGCACAAACTGAAATATTCTGTTTGGTGATACAAACTTTAAAAAAACTGTCAATACAACTGACAGGTTTTCAAAAGGAAGAAACTTCAATATATCAAGAAGCCATTGGTTTTTTTCAAGTAATCATTGCTATGGTAGTGTTAACAAAAGAAACTTACTTCAAATGGGATAATCTTACTGTGTAGTTTTTAGAGAATTTTTGCCTTACTAAGGCACTGTTAATGAAAAATAAAGTTAGAATACTTTTTTAAAACTTGATGTTAAAATATGTTATATTTCAGCAGAATTATAAACTAATATTCTTAATTATTGATGAAAATGAAGTGATCAGAGACGTGTGATATTTACCAATTTAATGACATTCCACACAATTGTTTCACAGTGAACTTATTTATTTCTTCAAATGCTTTACTTCTGTATTATAGTTTTCTTACCTGAAATAAAGACTGTAGCTTTAAACATTAAAAATGAAATTAAGATGCACTATTCTACTTAATTATTGAGCCTGAAAGGTATTATTTATTTGACCTGAAGTATATATTTTTAAAATACATTTTTGTGATGAGAGAGAGAGGAGTGGAGAAGAGGGGAGATATACATCAATGACAGTTAGATCAGTTGCTCTCAACTGGGGTGTCGAGGCCCAATCCAGGCATGTGCCCTGACTTGGAATCAGTCTGCAATTTCTTGGTACAACTTATCCACACTGGCCAGGGAAACCTGAATTATCTTAATAAACTTCTCAGTTCTTATCTTCTAATACTGCCCAAGATTGTAGATGATAATTCGTCAGTCTGGTGTCTCTCTGTATTAAATTATTCTTTTAAAAATGTTCATCGCCATTTACCCCCTCTATGCTCTCTTTTATCTCCTTCCCTTCACCACAGTGTTGTCCATGTCCATGAGTTCTCTTTCCTCTTGTTTTGTTAAATTCCTCCACCCGCCCCCCACCCTATCCTATCCCCTTCACCAGAACAGTCTGCCAGCTCTCTACTTTTTATTCCCCCCAAAAATGGTTAATCCAACTGCCTGGAATGTAGTAAGTGTTCAATAAATGTTTATCGTGATGGTAGTGGTAAAGATAATTTCAGAGAAAATCATATCTCTGCAATCCATGTGGCATCACTGTTAACCTTGAAAAGGCATGGGATCCATTATACAAATATAGAGTGGGGCAAAAGTAGGTTTACAGTTGCTCATATGGAAAACAGTGCAATAATGAATAAATGTACTCAAAACTGAAAACTTACTTTTGTCTCACTGTGTATAGATGGGACAGTAGGTTGATAATTGAGGCTTATATAGGGGATATGCAGTTCTTTTCTCCGTCCCTTTTCCCCAAAATACAAAGTGGATACCATGATATTTTGCAGGTAAACAAGTAAACATTAACTTCCCCTGGGCTCTCACCTTTATTTCACAAAAGGTATTTAGAGTTTAATCACAATATACACAACATTTTTAGGTTGCTGGTTCAATTCCCAGTCAGGGTACATGTTGGAGTTGCAAGTTTGATCCTTGGTAGGGGGCATTCAGGAGACAGCTGATAGATGTTTCTCTCTCACATCTAATGTTTCTCTTTCTCCCTCATTATCATATCAGGGGATGCAGAAAAAGTATTCAGCAAAATCCAACGCCCATTTTTGCAATGTCTTTGTCATCACTATTTTCAGTTACTAGCAAATCACAGCTCCTTCATTAATTGGAGCAAATATCCAAATCACCTTCTCTGTCTGCTCTAAAGTAAACCATCTTGCTCAACTTTTAACAGGAAAACATTAGGTACTTCTGTAATATTGTCTATGTTTAATGCTATCAATAAATACCATTACCATAGCTTTTCTCCAGTTTTTACTTTCCCTGTGATATCCCTCCTATCTTCCCTAGTTATCTTACTTGCTTTTCTGTCTACTCAGGTACAGCCACATGCTTCATGGACTCTTGGCAGTGAGTAGTAAAGGCTGTGAAGCTTTACCTAATAGCAGAAATGGGGAATAGTCTATAATAGGGTATCCCAAATAAATCTCTCTTTCCATGAAATAATAGGCAGCTCTCAAATAATAAGTATCCTAGTGTGAAATATTACATACACATCAATTCTTGAATAGTGATTAACCCTTATCGATACCTTGAGATGGCTCTTAGCCTTGTCCAATCTATTAAGTTAATGGAAAGTAATAGTACTTACACATTTCGTTTTCTTCAGGGGAGTATATGTCTAATTATATTCCCTCTTTTGCCATTAATTTTTTTTTTCTAAAACTCAATCAGGAAGAATCAGAAAACCTGAATAGACCAATAACAACCAATGAAATTGGAGCAGTAATAAAAATAACTCCAGTAAACCAAAGTCCTGCACCATATGGCATCACAGGGGAATTTACCAAACATTCGAAGAAGAACTAACTCCTCTTCTCCTAAAACTATTCCAAAAAACCCGAGAGGAAGGAACACTTCCAAGATCTTTTTATGAGGCCAAGATTATCTTAATCCAAAATCAGATAAAGACACGGCAAAGAAAGGGAATTACAGGCCATTATCCCTGATGAACATAGATACTAAAACCCTCAACAAAATATTAGCAAATTATAAAAAAGTACATACATCAGTGGTCAGCAAACTCATTAGTCAACAGAGTGGCAAACAGCAGCTCGCAAGCCGCATGTGGCTCACAAGCAGCAGTTTGCTGACCACTGCCATACACCATGACCAAATGGATTTATTCCATGGATACTAGGCTGGTACAATATTCACAAATCAGTCAATGTGATACATCACATAAACAATTTGAAAGACAAAAATCACATGATCATATCAAGAGATACAGAAAAAGCATCCAGCAAAATCCAACACACATTTTTAAAAAATATACTTTATTGATTTTTTTTTTTTTTTTTTACAGAGAGGAAAGGATAGAGAGTTAGAAACATCGATCAGCTGCCTTCTGCACGCCCCCTGCTGGGGATGTGCCCACAACCAAGGTGCATACCCTTGACCAGAATCAAACCCGGGACCCTTCAGTCCACAAGCAGACGCTCTGTCCACTGAGCCAAACCGATTTCGGCCCAACAACCATTTTTGATAAAAACTCTCAGCATTATGAGAATAGAGTGATTATACCTCAATATAACAAAAGCCTTATATGACAAACTTACAGCCAACATCATTCTCAATGGGAAAAAGTAAAATCATTCCCCCTAAGAAAAGGAACAAGATAGTGATGTCTACTTTCACCACTCTTATTCATACATATTGAAAGGAAATTGGAAGAAATATTTTAATACTGCAATTCACCCTTTATAAGTGTCAACCAAATTCATGATCTACAATGACAGATCAAAACACACACAATTGGCATCAGCATGAGCTTTATGTGTATTGCGCATGTGTGAGTCAACTTAGCCGTTTATAGATATAGAATAAACTTACTTAATTAGACCTGCTTTCGGATTTAGCTAATTTTTTTCCAGCCCAGTGAAGCCCCCAACTTCTCTTTCAGGTAATTGTCAGCAACACAGCAGTAAATATGAACACGAAGCAGATTATTGTTGTAGATCACCCAGGGAGAACAAAGGGTAAAATATATAATATTTATCTATAGCACTGACTATATTCTGTGCAGTGAGAAAATCCAAGTCATTTTCAAGTTTCAACAATTCTTCTTGTCAGTTGGTTCAAGTTTCTAAACTTTCTAAGTCTCCATTTTCCAGTGAATGAAAAGAAAATAGGATTCCACCAAGTTTCCTATCTATCAACTACAGGATTTCTATGAGGATGAAATGAGATGAGGCACAGGAAAATGCTTCATAAACATTTGGTTAAAGTGTAAAATATTTGCACCTGGCTATAGAGCAAGTTGCATTCCTGGACTGAAGAAACTCCAAGGAGGCAATCATTAGGGAGAGGAAGTCAGGCATTGCTATGTGATGTCATTACCCATTGCCCACAGCGACCATTTTTGGGCTGGGCTGTGCACTGCATTTTGCTCCATGAGATCTTCGCAGCGTTGGCTGCAATTCGGTGAGGTGTCGCTCTGGGGTGGCAGCGGGACCTGTGTCCCACTTGGGGGAAGCCAAGTGTTGGTTTGTCAGTGCCAGGTCTGTGGTGCTGTTTATTTTTAAATGGCCAGTGCATGTCATGGCAACTCCTGCCTTGAGCACCTACCCCCTGGTGGTCAATGGACATCATATGTTTGTCCATCATATATTGGACAGACACTTAGCTTTTTATATATAGATAGATAGATAGATAGATAGTAGTTGAAATCCCTTGCCTCCACCCAATTAATGAAATCTTAAGTCATCATAGTTCCCTTTCTTTCCCCTCTTTCTATTCCAAATATCAGAATATAGGCAGTCCTCAGGTTATGTTGCCATTTCCCATTTATTTATTAAAAAAAAAGTTCTGCCATTTTGACATATGTGCATATGTTTTTTATTATTTATTTACCACAGGTAAAGGTCAGGACTTGTTTTCTTTCTTTTAATTTTTTTTTTTTTACTGTTTCACTTCATTACTGATGTGCTCCTTATGAGCGAAATAGGTGTTTATATAGGTGAGTTTTGACTTAATGGCGAAAATCGCTTTACCTCGCGCCATAGGAAAGGACCTCCTACATAACCTGAGGACCGACTGTAGTATGACTTCCGCTTCTGTTTATGTCTTTCTTTCCTCCCTACCTTCTTTATTTCCTTCACACACATAGGCACTGACACACACACACACACTTATACTCACAGCCTCTTATAATGTATCAGGGAATTATTGTATGTGCTGGGGATCCAGAAGCAAATGCAAAAAAAAAAAAAAATTGGACAATTCTCTTATGGAACTTGCATTTAAGTAGAGAGGTGGTTGGTACAAAGTTAAAAAAATACTGATAAGGGATAACAATTTACATAACTAGAAGATGAATATTAAATATGACAATGTAATGGTGAGTGATTTAGATATGCAAGGTTTCTCTGGAGAGGTCAAATTTTAGCCTAAATCTGAATAAGAAAAAGCCAGACAAAGGAAAATATTAGGAACAAATGCAAAGGCACTGTGGTAAGGGCTAGTTGAAAGGTTTGGATAACTTAATGAAGTATGGTAGGCAAGATTAGGAATACTGGCTATTCAGAGTAACAATACTGGGATAGACAGGTAGTCTTTGGCCAGGTTGTGTTGGGCACTGGATATTTACCTATATTTTATTTTAAATATAATAGGAAGTTTAAGTAGGATTTGTGGCATGATTTTATTTGTCTAAAAATTCACTTTGATTTAGTTAAAAATGTTTTATAGAAATCCAGAGTGGGTATGGTAAGATGTGGTCAGTACGATTATTACAGTGCTCTTGGATTGGTCTAAGATGACATTGCAATTAGAGAGAAATCAACAAATACAGAGTATAGTTTGATGACATAGCCAGTGGAACTGGATGAAGGTTTGTTCTGTTTATAATACAATAGAATTACCCTAATTATATTTGATAAACCTTAACACTGTCCTACTGACAAATTTGATTCAGGGATAGGGAACTTAAGTGTTGAATGAGTTTTGTATTCTTACCATACAAAAGCAGTGTAGTGAACCTTAAAAGCATTTGAAATTGTTATAAATCCCCTTCAAAAGGTCTGCAAGAGTTCCTGTAAAACTTATTGGCATGCCTTCCTTAAGTAGGCCTTTCTGTAAAGACAAATTATTGGTATTTTGAAAAAAAGGAATTCTTATTTAATTATATGCTTTCATTTAAAAATGCATTATTGGATAAAGAAAACAATATAATAAGACTTGTGAAATAGGCACTCTAAAAGACTATGTGATATAAATATGAATAATGTACATTTCCCTGTATTCAAGGATTTCTTATCCCAATAGGATGGTCAACATAAAACAAGCACTCCAGTGTATCTCAGAGGGCAGAGACTATTGCTCATGGGGTCCTAGCAAGGGGGCCTTTTCAGAAACATGAATTTGTCACCTTTTCTGGTGGGCATAGGGATTCCAGAGAAAAAGAACAGCATGGATCACTGCACAATCATTATGATCCAGTAGCTGAAACTAGTCAAATTTTGCTAAAGAAGTGAATGTAATGATGAAAGAGATAAGACATGGCTCTCTGTGTAACCAGGAAAAGCTCTTGAAAAACCCAGATTTTATAGTAAACATTTTTTTATGTAAAGTATCATACTATTTTCCATAACAGCTGCACCATTCTACATTACCACTAACAATGCATAAGGATGCTAATTCCTTCACATTTACCTTACACTGTATTTTACTGTCATTTTGGTAATAGCTATCATAATGTGTGTGAAGTGTCCGTGAAGTGTTATAAACTGTGACCAGATTTGAAAATGTGGCATAAGATTTTGGGAGCCAAACACCCAGCTCTGAACCAGGATTGATATTACAAGTAAAAGCACAAGAATTCCCTTCATAAAATAATTTGTTTATGTATAAATATTTACGAAGTGTTATGTTTGTTCAAGGCATTGTGCTAGCTTCAGTGTACCTTGGTTAGCAAAACAGACATATCAAGTCCAATGGGAAAGATGGATATTCATTAAATACTATCTAATAAAAGGGTGGTATGCAAATTAACCATCACTCTGTCACAAAGATGGTGGCACCCATAGCCATAAGATGGCAGGGCCAAGTCCTCTCAGCTCCACTGGAGTCCCCCAGTTCTGGGGGTGGGGAAGATGGCAGCTGCTGAGAGCAGGCAGTGTGAGCAGACTGGTGGAATGCTTGCTTCTTCACTGTGGTGATGAGGCATCCATTCATTCCACCTTGGCCACGGATGGGCTCTGGCCAGGCCAGGGTGCGGATGAGCCTCTGGACCATGGAGAGCCTCTGGTTAGCAGGCACAGAGCACCCAAGCCCTGCAGAGAGCTATTGGCACATGAATTCTCATGCAGGGCTACTAGTAATTACGTATGTAGTATAGCAGACGCTCTCTGCTCATCCACATGCTTCAGCACTCTATGAAGCCAAGCTGTTTACTTCTGCCCATAGGTCTTTGTTTCTGGAAATATGAGCACACTTGGCCTATGCACATGATAAACCTTATATGCCGAAGCATTCATAATCCTGAGAGCAGGCATCAAATAATGATGGATGGTGAATGGTGGATAAATACCGTGGTGAATAAATACCATTCATAACCCTGAGAGCAGCCATCAAATAATGATGGATGGTGCCTGGTGGAAAAATCCCATCTTCCTCACTCTTCATTTGGGATAGTTTTGAGATGTGTTCTTTCTCCTAGAGTTTCCCAGAGGGATTGGGCTCTGGTTGTCCATGGTGGTGACTTGCATGTTAGGACACCCTTTATTGACTCTCTTTCCTTCTCTGGCTCACTTCTAATCCTAAATAATCTTTCCTGAGATCACTTCCCAAATGAATTCTAATTGTCACAGTATGGGATTTAGGGAAACCCAAGCTGAGACACATTCATATATTGTGATAAATTCTGTGGAGGAAAAGAAAGGTTGCTGTAAAAATTTGTAATAGAAAGTCAAGACTGTGGGTTCAATGAAGGATACTCTGAAAAAGTGACATTTGAAGGTGGAGTAAGAGTTCATTAGGTGAAGGCATCCCGGCTGAAAGAAATAGCAGGGTTGAGGTCTGTGAATAGGAAAGAGCACGGCATTTTTACAAAAGGAGGTGGCACTAAAGGGAGTAATGAAAATGGTTGAAACAGATGAAGCTGGACATAGATAGAGGTAGGGTCCAGATCATACACAGCCATGGAGACCATACTGGAAACTTAGATATTATACAAAGAACAATGGGAAACCACATAAAATCCTTTTAAGCCAGAGGAGAGATGGTCAGATTTACTTTTTAAATAATCACTATGGGGATCTCATGGAGATCAGATTGCAGTGGGACAAGAACAGTAGCCTATGGGCCCTGGCCAGATGGCTCAGTTGGTTAGAGAACCCTTCCAATATGCCAGAATTATGGGTTTGGTCTCTGGTTGGGGCGTGGGGTACATACAGGAATTAACCAATGAATGCATAAATAAGTAGAATAGCAAATTGATATCTCCCTCCCTTCTCTCTCCCTCCCTCCCTCCCTCCCCCCTCTCTCTCTCCCTCTCTCCTTCTCCTTCTCCCTTCCTATTTCTATAAAATGAATGTAAAAAGGGATAGCCCACAAGGAGTCATTTGCAGTGGTATAAGCAATAGACAATGATACCTTGGTCTAGTGCTCCCTACAGTTGTGATAACCTATAATATCACCAGAAATTGCTGAATGTCCCTTTGGGTACAAAATTGCCCTGGGTAAGAACTGTTTAGGGTTATTTCAGTAACTTCTAAGAAATGCACGAGAGAGAAAGAGAGAGAGAGAGAGAGAGAGAGAGAGAGAGAGAGAGAGAGGGGGGGGGGGGGGGGGAGGGAGGGAGGGAGAACGGGAGAACGCCATGATTTGGTTAGTGTCAAGATTTATTCCTTTTTTTTTTTGGAGCCATACTTTTTTTAGGTGTTATTTTGTTATTTAAAGTATTACATATAGTATTACATATGTCTTCTTTTTACCCCATTGGCCTCCCTCTGGCCACCCTGCCCAGCACATGCCCTCATCCCCCCTTCTGTCTGTATCATTAGTTATGCTTACATGCATGCATTCAAGTCCTTTGGTTGATCTCTTAACCCCACTCCTCACCCATCCCCTACCTTCCCAGTGGAGTTTGACAGTCTGTTCGGTGCATTTTTTGTCTCTGTATCTATTTTTGTTCATCAGTTTATGATGTTCATTATATTCCACAAATGAGTGAGATCATGTGATATTTATCTTTCTCTGACTGGCTTATTTCGCTTAGCATAATGCTCTCCAGGTCCATCTATTCAAGATTTATTCTTAATCACAGATAAGTTGAAGAATTAAACTCCAGGAAAATGAGAAGTTCACTCACTTTTATGGTTAGAATGATGTTTCATGACATACTTTTTTGAACCTCCAGAGTATCCCCACCTTCCCTGAACCACTTCCTTATTATGTGGGTTAACTGAACAATCAAGTTTCTACTTACCCACTTCCCAAATCTTTAACTTAGTCTCCACATCTAATAAAAGAAAGCCATTGTTCCATTATTTTTTCACCATTTCTTTTATGTAGACCAACTGCTACCACCGGAATTGTGGCCTTTGTCTTCTTCATGTTGTTTTTCCCACCAATCCTCAAAGTCCAGAAAGATGACTTTATTTTTACTTTAATTATAGTTTTTTTTTCCTACAAGATGTATAGATTGTTATATTTTTAAATTAAATTTATTGGGGAGATACTAGTTAATCTGATCATACAGGTTTCTATGATACAAGATCTGCTCACCAACCACCCAAAGCCCAATCACCTTCCATCACCATATATAAAGCCCCTTCACACCATCTCCCTTCCCTCCAGCAACCACCACACTGTTTGTCCATGAATTTTCAGTTTTATTTACCACACAAATAATATCATTATATTTTTCTGTCTGACTTATCTCACTTAGCATAATGTTATCAAGGTCAATCCATGTTGTTGTAAATGGCAGCACTTCATCTTAGTATTTCATTGTGTATATGTACCACCTCTACTTTATCCAGTCCTCTATTGCAGGACAGACACATTGGTTGTTTCCATGTCTTGGCCACCTGTAATAATGCTGCAATGGACATAGGGTTGCATAAATCTTTATGAATATTTTTAGGGAGTTTTTGGCTATATACCCAGGAAAGGAATAGCTGGGTCAAATGCTAACTTTTTTTTTTTTTTTGAAATCGCTAGACTGTTTTCCATTGTTGCTATACCAGTGTACATTTCTACCAGCAGTGAATGAGGGTTCCATTTTCTCCACAACCTCTCCAACACTTATTATTTGTATTATTGATAATAGCCATTCTGATAGGTGTGAGGTCATATATGGATACTTAGCTCAAACAACTGAAGCCAAATTGGCTGTTTCTTCCTCTGGCTTTTCACAGCACATGTTGCTTTTTAGACTTTTTTGGTAATTAACCAATTGAGATGATTTCCCAGTTTCTATCATGTGTATCCTTTCTCCTCTCTTAAATTATAAGCATTTTACAGGAAGCTCTTCAAACTTACATAGGCTCACCCAGAGTACATAGAACAGATCATAGCTGACTGCTCTTTTGTCCAACTGTTAAAATGTCAGAGGGAAAGCACCTGAAAAATCTACCTTGGTGGCAATGCTTCCAAGGAGAAATGGTGACATCACTGTGAATGAACTTGATCCAAATGATGTTAACTACAGTATATTGCTTCATATTTAATTAAAAGTAAAAAAAGAGGCTTTTTATAAAACAACTAATCTGAGCTGATGACAAAAAGAGAAATATTTAAAGGTCTTTTCCTCCTCTCCATTGACTTGGTATAAATAGGAATGATATGCACATAATGAGGAGAGAATGTGGTGCCATGAATAGAGATTTTTTGTAGCACATTTTTCACTGACTTAATGAGTTATGTGTATGGCTAAATGCGTTAGTGCAGTTGGCAGAATGACTTTTTTCAAAGCATCAAGAATTAGCCTAAAGTCTCAGTGAATATTGGAAATGGGGCAGGAATAAAAAAAATAGTGTTGTTCAGAAAGCCTGTTGACCTGGGGAGCACAAAATTCCCACCAGTTTTAGTAGGAATGGGATGATCATAAAACACTGAGGAAGTGTTGCAAGTTTCTGGGTAATTGCAGTGAAAGAGAATCTTAAGTGTCCCAGCAATGGAGAATTTTCCATTGGATTGCTTTTTTTTTGCTGGGTAAAATCTCTGAATTCCCTGATTTTCATATTTACTTACAAGATATGTCTTTCCATGGAAAAAGGCCTTGCAGAAAAGGGCTTTGATCATGTGTAAAAATGTGTCATTTTGTCCCACCCAGCAAAGGTGCTTAAAGCATCATCCTTATGGTAAGAAGAAAAAATAAAGATAGTGCAAGTTAGTCAGTTGATCACCAGATATGCATGATGAAGTGTTAGCTGTTGACATACATTTAATTAAAAGGCACAATCCTCATCCTTAAGGAATTTGCAATTATCTGAGCAGTTTTAAAAACTTTGTGAATAAAATTAACAATATTTAAGTGTCAAGTTTGTTATAATAAAACTAGAGGCCTGGTGCACAAAATTTATGCACAGGGGGTGTGCGTCCCTCTCCAATATGGAACCCTTCGAGGGGTGTCCCACTGCCCTACTGGGATCGGGCCTAAACGGGCAGTCGGACATCCCTCTCACAATCCAGCAGGACTGCTGGCTCCCAGCTGCTCGCCTTCCAGCCTTTCTGATTGCCCCTGTTTCTGCCTGCCAGCCTGACCACCCCCTAAGCACTCCTCTGCCAGCCTGATTGATGCTTAACTGCTCCCCTGGCATCCTGTTTTCTCCTAACTGCCCTCCCCTGCCAGCCTGGTCACCCCTAACTGCCCTCCCCTGCAGGCCCGGTTCCCCCCCCCAACTTCTCTCTTCTGCAGATCTGAATCCTCTGCCCAACTGACCTTCCCTGCAGGCCCTCTTGCCCCCAACTTCCCTCTTCTGCCAGCCAGTCACCCCTAACTTCCCTCTGCTGCAGGCTTGATCATCTCCAACTGCCCTCCCTTGCAGGCCTGGTCCCTCCCAACTGCTCTTCCCTGCTGGCCATCTTGTGTCCTCATGGGGGCAACCATCTTAGACCATATGGGGGCAGTCATCTTGTGTGTTGGAGTGATGGTCAATTTGCATATTACTCTTTTATTAGATAGGATAGAATACATTTAGGATACTCAGAGAAAATAGCCCTAAGTTAAAAATCATTACAAATTCAGTAGAAAGTACTCTTTAAAATATATATATATATATATATATATATATATATATATATATATATATATTATTGATTTTCCACAGAGAGGAAGGGGGAGGAATAGAGAGTTAGAAACATCGATGAGAGAGAGACATTGATCAGCTGCCACTTCCACTTCCCACACTGGAGATGTGCCCACAACCAAGATACATGCCCTTGACCAGAATTGAACCTGGGACCTTTCAGTTCGCAGGCTGATGCTTTATCCACATAGCCAAACCCGTTTTTGCAGAAAGTACTCTTGATTACTATTTACTAATGTGGAGAATTGGGGCATAGAAAGATTAACTAACAAGCACAAGGTCACAGAGTTTAACATTGGGGCAGGAATTTGAACCTAGGGAATCTGACTTTAGAGTCTGTGTGCCTAAAACATTAGTTTATATCAACACAGAAGAGAATTGCCAGTATTTTCTTTTTCAGAAATGAAAGGACTATTTCTAATCTTGAATGAAGGAAGTGATGTAGATGAATGAAAGGGGAGTGCGGTGGGGTCTTGTGAGTGTTTGGATCTGGGGGTGGAATCGTGAGGAAATGGTAAAAAGTGATAATGTTTCAAGCAGAAGCTCGAAAGTGGAAATTAAAATGGCATATTAGGTGCATATGTGGGTGGAAGAATGAGCAGTGACTCTAATTTAGGCAATTTTGAGTAGGAGATTAGTTGATGGTATGTAAAAACAGAGTGGTACCAGTTTCTACGCAAGCAGTTTTGCAGAACGCTGAAATTTAAAATGTTGATGGCTTTTAACTCAGCCTTTTTACATCTAGGAATGCAAAAGAAGCTCTTATATTGTATTGTTTGTGAAAGTGAGAAAATGACTGACACAAATGACTTTCAGAAAGAGAATTGTTCAACTGTAGTTTATCATACCATGGAGTATTTACTTATTTTTATTGACGTGGAGAGGTGGTTGTGATTTATTGTGCAGTGAAAAAAATGATATGGTGAAAATATATATAACTAGAGGCCCGATGCATGAAATTCATGCAAGAGTAGGCCTTCTTTCCCCTTGGCTACTGGCACTGTCTTTCCTCCAGCACCTGGGACCCAGGCTTCCCTCTGGCTGCAAGCAGGTACATGGGTGGGTGGGAACTTGACTTTGGGTCCCACAGTGTGCCCAGAGTATGACAGGAGGGAGATTTTCATATACATTTTACTAATTTTATTTCACCTATGACACTTCTATTATAGAGAAAGGGCAAATAGCAATATTAAAATATTTCCTCTAATTCCCTTTTAATGTGTGTACATGTGTGTGCGCGCGCGCACACACACACACACACACACACGCACACACACTTGAGACCCAGTGCATGAATTTGTGCACCACTGGGGTCCCCTAGCCTGCAGGATTGGGCTGATGTTGGCTTTCCAACATCCCCTGAGGGATCCTGGATTGTGAGAGGGTGCATGCCAGGTAGAGGGACCCCACTGGTACACAATCAGGACTGTAGAGAGGTGCAGGAGGTTGGCCAGCTGGGGAGAGACCATGGGAGGGCTCCAGAGCATGTCTGGCCCATCTCGCTCAGTCCTGATTGGCCAGACCCCAGCAGCAAGGTAACCTACCATTGGATTGTCTGCCCCCTTTTGGTAAGTGCACATCATAGCAACTGGTCAACTGATTCACTGTGTGCCCCATGATGGTCAGTGCATGTCATAGCAAGTGGTTGAGTGGCCCTAGCATATCATTAGCATATTATGCTTTGATTGGTTGAATGGTTGAATGGATGACCAGAGACTTAGCATATTAGGCTTTTATTATATAGGATAGTTAAACCTCACCTGAGCATACTTATTCTATTGATTTTTGAGAGAGAATGGGAGGAGAGACACAGAGAGAAACATTGATGTGAGAGAGATACATCAATTGGTTACCTTCCACATGCACCCTGACCAGGATCCATCCTGCAAGGAAATTACATGCCCTTGACGGGAATTGAACTTGGGGTCCTTTAATCTGTGTGCCAACACTCTAGCCACAGAGCCAAACTGGCTAGGGCTATCTTGTATTTTAAATGGTGTGTTGAGAACATCCAAGTTTGGGAAACAGAGGGGAAACATGGGTAGAAGCAAAGAAGCTATTGTGCCAATCCAGGTCACATATGATAGTAACTCAGGCTTGTATGTTAGTAGTGAAATTGAGAGAAGTGGTCAGATTTTAGATTTCTTTTGGAGATAGAGCCAGTATGATTTTTTGACAGATTGAATGTAGCTTGTAAGGGAAGGGGAAGTATCAAGGCTGATATCAATGTCTGTTTAGGATAAGTAACTGGAACGATGGAGGTTAAACTGAAATGGTGATTCTGTAGATGAGGCAGGTTTGAATGAGAAAACTTGAAGTTTCATATTTGTTAGACCTCCAAGTATATTTGAGTTGACAGTTGGATATATGATTCTGAATTTGGGAGCAAAATCTAGACTGAAGATGAAAATTTCAGAGCTGTCAGTGTAAATAAAACTTCTTAAAGCAACTGGATTGAATAAGATCATCAAGTGAGTGAGGGTAGTTTGAGAATAGGGCTGTGCCTTGGAATTTCCCAATAGTATGAGATCCAAGACCAGTCTGATGGATTTACAGTATATTGATAGTGATCTTTATAACTAAGTAGGGGGACTTCACCGGCCTGGCAAAGAAAGGAAAATTCCCATATCTAACTGTATGGTCTTTATCATGAATGCATAATAATTTTGTGATTTTAAAAATATATGCTGCCTAAATTGGTTTGGCTCAGTGGATAGAGCATCAGCCTGGGGACTGAGGGGTCCCAGGTTCGATTCCGGTCAAGGGCATGTACATTGATTGCAGGCACATTCACAGTAGGGGACATGCAGGAGGCGGCTGATCGATGTCTCTCTCTCTCATCGATGTTTCTGGCTTTCTATCCCTTTCCCTTCCTCTCTGTGAATAAAATCAATAAAAAAATTAAAATATATGCTAGCAGTCTAGCGAGAACTTTGGTTTCACCTTGGATATGTACAGAAGCTGAGGACTTATCACTCCTGCCCTTACAAGAGAAAAACTCAACAAATTGGTTATCAATGTATTTCTTGGACCCATCAGAAAACTGAGTTTTCGGGGCAACCTTCTGTCCCAAAACCTGGAAAGGGAGATGCCTGCAGGAGACAAGTGGAGGAATTTGCTTACCTGGTACAGTAACCTCCAAAGGCCACTGATTCCTATAAGTAACATTAAACTGGAAATTCCAGTGAACTGCTGGAGGCTGAGTGTATGCTACTCCTTTGGGCTATAGTCATGGTGGGAAGGACTTTAGCTCCAGGAACCTCACCAGGCTCTCACTGGGAATATGGGGATGATCCCAAGAAAGGCACTTGTTCCCTTTCTCTCTGCCCTAGTGATTGAAGAAATTGGTAATGGATATTTTCTGTAGATATGGAATTCTGGATTGGCAATTTTTTTTTCCACTCCACCCAAGATCCTGAGTAACTGAAGAGCTGAGCACCTTACCTACCTGTGATCGACATGCAGTGTGACCAAGAAATAAGCTGCTTTCCTTTTTTTTTAATATATTTTATTGATTTTTTTACAAAGAGGAAGGGAGAGAGATAGAAAGTCAGAAACATCAATGAGAGAGAGACATCGATCAGCCGCCTCCTGCACGCCCCACTGTGGAGATGTGCCCGCAAGCAAGGTACATGCCCCCAACCGGAATCGAACCTGGGGCTTTTCAGTCTGCAAGCCGATGCTCTATCCACTGAGCCAAACCAGTCTTGGCTCCTTTTTTTTTTTTTTTTTTTTTTTTTTTTT